>VWPW01022482.1:194235-266102 GCA_013389825.1 Crypturellus undulatus
TGAGGAGGATGGGGCTGGCCTCTTTTCACTGGTGGTCACTGACAGAACCAGAGGAAATGGCCATAAATTGAAGCATAAAAAGTTCCACGGGAACTTAAGGAAGAACTTCTTGACGGTGAGGGTGACAGAGCACTGGAACAGGCTGCCCAGAGAGGTTGTGGAGTCTCCTTCTCTGGAGATCTTCAAGACCCGCTTGGATGCAGCCCTGTGCCACGTGCTCTAGGTGGCCCTGCGTGTGCAGGGGGGGGTTGGACTAGATGACCTCTAGAGGTCCCTTCCAACCTTAGGCATTCTATGATTCTATGATTCTATGAAAGACATAACGGGTTAACATTTACACTGCATTGCCCTCAGGATAAAGGTATTGTAGGTGTGAAAAATGAGTATCTTGTTAACTGAGTATCAGGTGAACATAAGCAGGTAGAACAGAAGATGGATGGATGTACTGACTGTGAAAAAAGCAGTCTTGCTTATTGAGGAGAAACAAGGAATGAAGGAAAGTGGAACTTAATCTATCTGCCCTGCAAAACAGCCTGGGTACTTGTAGTGTTCTGACATTTAAACCTCTCCACTTTGACTGCATTCTCCCCTGACTAGAGCCTGCCTTCAAGATGAAAAGATTTATACTCAGAAGTTTATGAAACCAAAGGAGAAGCATCTTCTTCCCAAATTAATTTTTTAAATGAATTGATATATTTTGTAGATGGAAAACATTTGAGAGTCTTAAGCCAAAACCAGAGAGAGACCCAAAAGACTTTCCAAATGAGATTGCAGTCAGGTGTAAATATGAGAAATCAAATGGAAAAAAAAAAAAAAAAAAACAGAATTGATAGATTAGTTCAGTTTGCTGCTCTCAGTCACCTATATTGCCCTGTGAATAGCTACCCTCTGTAAAGGAAGGGGAATGCTAGTATTTATCCATTCATCTCCAAGTGGAGAGTTCTGAATTTCTACTGGAAATATTCAGATATCATGAAGATGCTGGGTCATATATGTTCCTTAGCACACCAGTTCTCCCATTTTCATCAGTGTCACACTTTTAACAGATGAGATAGATTCTTGACCCTCATGTTAAATCCAATGCAATCCTGAACATTTAGAGTCAACTGAGGTTCATATTTCATGAATACCCAACAACATTTGACTGTTGAAGTGAAAAGTGTTACTAGCAGGAGGCAATCTTCACTGCTAATCCATCTTCCTTTCCAATCTTAAGTGATGCTTAAGATATTTACCCCTTCGGGCCACCTCAGTGTCAATGTGCATTAGAAAACAGAATTACAGAGCTCTCTTTCTACAGGTTAAGAGCCCTAGTGCAATAACGTGCTACACTGTGACAAAGTCTATGGGAGAAAGGGAATTCTCAGTTACCCCGATAGCACCCCTGTTCCATATACCTTTCTAGGCACTCCTCACAGTTGAAAGAAAATTCAGAATGGCTTTGATCAGGTCTGGCAAAACACTACATGGGAGGAGAACTGCCCTCTAGTTTATTCAGTCATTTTAGAAAGGTGTTGAGCACATGCTATCAACACTCATTTTAATGCTGAGAGGTATTCACCACCTTGGAAAACAAGACTCCTAGTTTTCCGTATGGAACAAGATAGATGCTCAGTTAGTCTCAGGAATTATAATTTTGTCATTAATGTTTATGTCTATGTAGTTTAGGCTACTTTATTTTATTACACATAAAACAACATATCACCAGTTTGACAATGTTTATATTGAACAGACAGTCATGTATCTTTTTCTAGACAGATTAATGAGAGATTTTATGAAGGAAAGAACTCATTTTGGAATTATGTCTTAGGCTGTATTGCAAAGTCTTCTCTATACGAGTACATTAAGGGTGATAAAATATTTAGAATTACTTTAATGAATCTATTCTTATCTCTAACAGAAAAGCAAGGTGGGTAATTCATGCAGTTAGTGTTTAATGGAAAAGGTTTATGTGCTGATACATACTGTTGTGTTAATGTTCTTCTGTCTAATTCATTATGTATTACTGGGCATTGGGCTTTTCAGTTGCAATAAGTGAGTTTCTCCTGTAAGCCAGGAAAAATAAAAAAAAAAAAAAAGGTGCCCTGAGTAAGGAGTGCTCTTAAAAAAAAAAAAAAAAAAAAAAAAAAAAAAAAGAAAAAGAAAATAAAAAAAAAAAAAAAGGCAAATGAAATTAAAGAAAAAAATAAGTGCAAGAATCTAGGGCCACTGTGGACCATAACTCACTGTCATCTGCTATATTTTTACAACCTTTTACAGCCCCAAATCTCTTCAAGAAACCAAGGCTAATTGTAAAAGACAGACTTTTTTTTTTGTCTCTATAGTCACACAACTTCGGAGTCTAAAAATACACCAAACAACTGAAAGAGTATTTGCCTGCACTTCTGCCATTATAGGCTCTCGGTTTTCCTCTATGACTGGCATTATAGGACCTCTAGATGACTGTCATTCAGATTTTCTTTATTTTCACAATCTCCTTACTCTGTGCAAAAAATATAGATAAAACAGCACGTTGACTTTCATTAGCTCTGGATGGAGTGATTTTATTCTAATGCAGATTTTACATGAATAGCTTCTGTATATTTTAACTGAGACAGATCAACAATATTATTCAACAGTCCACTGCCAGTGTCCACCTTCTCTTAGTTTTCCAATTCGGCTTTGATGAACCACAGAACTCCATTATTATCCAGCAATTTTCCAGCATTCTGATCCATCCTTTTCCAATGTTACAAAGCTGCATTTTCTCCTTTCTAACTATTAAAATATTTATTCCCTACTTCTCTTCAATTTCATGGGAAGCATGGTAGACTGGATATGCCATCCAAACGTTGCTAACTGCCTCTATGAATATGGATTTCTATTGAATCTTGGGTAGTATCACCTTTCAGGTGGCAGAAAAGTCTGAACAGTAATGAAAGACATTTTTCACATGATAGTGAGGCATGATCTGCCTTTAAAGCACCACCTTCTCTAACATTCGTTCCATCAGATGGTCAGTTTAGATTTCACATATGCAACATCAGTGAAAATCAGGTCACTCATTTGAAGCCCCCACATCATACACACTTTACAACACAAACCTTAAAGTCTCTGTGACTCTTTTCCTCCTCATCTAAGATTAAAAATCTTTTGGGTCTTTCAAAAAGGTATATAATAAGGCTGAGATCATTAATTTAATATAGCACTATTACTAAATAATTAAAGCTCTTCAAGGTCCACAGATGAAAGTCGCTAATGAAATACTGTCATTAAGAAGCTGGTGCTAAGAAATGTGCAGCTCATGGCAGCAATAGTAAGTAGGTTTTTGAGGTCACAACACATTCCTTCCACTTCCTCATGGGGTATAATCCATTTGCATTAGAAATATAAGGCTTACAGCTGGTTTTTCCTTTTATGAATTTGACTATAAAATACGCGGAAAGAAACTTTCCATCTCATTGCTGCAGATTCCAATTCCGAACGGCTGCCAAAATCATTTTAGAAAATGCATTTCTGTCTGAAAGAAGGCATTAAAGTTTTAGAAAGATGAGAGAACAACCTCGAGTTTCACATTATACTCTCACCTGCTACATCTAATAACTAGCTTCGTTTAGGATTGGAGGGCACGTCCAGATGGGACCTGGAAAAGTGAGATCTGAATAATACGGCATTTTTGGTTGCTGACTATTAGGAGGCAATTCCTTCAACCAGGCACAACCAGCATCACTCCCAGTGCTCGTCTCCATGCGCTCAGTTATACAGAAAAACTGCCCTCTCTGCCACTTTCCTGAGGAGTCGTGGGACTTTACCCAGCTTGTGACAACATTCTAGAAGATAAACTAGAAATATCCATCACCATAAAGAATCTTGTAAGTTTTAAATTGAAAGGTGAAAAGTGAAGTTCCTCCTCTATTTGCAATAGTTTTCGTTTAACAAAGGCCCCCCTTATCTATGCCCTACACCTCGAGGCGCTCTCAAGCAGGTTGTGCTCATGAGTCATCACTGTAACCACGTCTGTTTATTACTTTACAAATCCTCACAAAACTGAAGACTATCAAGGAAAAACCAGGACACTGAAGATGAAGGCTCCCTTCAGACCTTGATTTTATACCAAAAAGCCTTTGAGTACAGGCCAAAGGAGACTCCAATTCATTTTTCTTCCAAATCAGCTGGCTTTGCTGCACTGACCCAGGAAAGAACCAGTTTTTCTTTTTTTTTTTTTTATTATCAGAGAAGGAAATGAAAACCATTAGGCTTGAAAAACCTAATGCCCTGAAGAGGAAGGCATTGTAGCAGGTACTTTTCAGATTAGAAATACTTTTAAAATACAAACTAATGCCTAATTTCCCCGTCATTTTAAGGTCATTAAAAATCAAATAAACCTTCCTTATTTGCTATTATGTCAGGTAGTTTCAAAAGCAGCATTTTAAATCTTTTTTTGTGTGTGTGTGAACTCTTTTTTTTTTTTGAAGAAAGAATTATGACAAATCCAATTATCTTACATAAAAAGGTCGACCTATAGACTGTGTGATTTATTTAGCAGTTCATGAAGGCACACATGTATGCAGTGTTGTTTATGGCACTACCTATGATTTTGCTGTGCACTTTCTAGCTCACCACTTCCACAGAAAATTCACAGTGACTAAGGAGACGATATAATCTAAACCTGTGTTCACTAAAGCCAGTCTTTGTAATTTTCACCTAGGGCACATTGAATTTGGTTAATGTAAATCTGTAAAATAATGCCACATCATTAATTATTTCAATGTTCTTAATTCAGTTATCATGTGTAATTACAAACTGTGGAAGAGAAACAGTATTGTTGTCCCTGGCATATTAGCACCTGAGGTAGGTTATTTCTGCCCTCAGAGCCTGTTTGAAAAGCAAATAATGCTTGAGAATTCATTCTTAGGAACTGCTCCGTCTATGAGGAAACTGTTTTTTCTCTTCGAACTGACCTAGCAATGCTGTGAGTGAGCGGTCCAGCCTACGGCAGGAACGCGGCTGAAGACCATGGAGGGCCCCAGCACTGCACCCGCCCGAGAGAGAGTGAGTGCCAAGACGGAGCGCTCCTCCGACGGGCACGGAGTAAACACAAACATGTAGAGACCTGAACTGATTAAAGTTGGCTGAAGCTGGAAAATAGACAGTACTGCAATAACATTTTTTTAGAACTGTATTTAGGAATCACTAGGTCAAGTTCAATTTTATGTATAAATTCACAGCAAATTGCTTTTATTTCTTGGTTAAAATTCACAGTTAGAACCTTATGGTACTTGTGGCCCTGGATCATGACACAAGGAAGCACATAAGGGGACATTAGTGAGCAAAGAAGGGAAAATCCATTTTTTTCCTGTCACTAGAATGGACAGCTGTCAGCTCAAATACAAGATCAGTAAAAAGCAACTGATGCAAATATAACTGAAAACATAAACTCAGTGAAGGATTACTAGCACAGACTGCTATTCTCTAGAGCTCTTGTTAACTTACGGCATTAAAACTTCCTGAAGGAAAACCAGGACATCCTTGAGATAATTCTACATGTGCTAAACCTTTATAGAAGAAGCAACTCATTTACTCCAAAACTCAGACTGACAGATGGGATTCCTTAATTACTCAACTTTGAATCTAATGTTCTTTTACAGAGGTCAGTCAACATGTCATGAATTTAAATGTAACCACCACCACATCACTCTGTAGCAAATCCGAATTTTATCATCCCTTTTCCATCATACATATAACATTCTGGTAATAAAACAGTCATATTCACTTCCAAACACATGGCGCTTAGATGCACGGGCTCGGCAGTTTGTTCTCTAGTTCATGGGCAAACCTGCAAATTCACCCAACAGTCTTGATTTTGGTGAAGCAAAATGTGCTGCAGGATCCCTCACAGACAGCTCCTGCTTTCAGACTAACCGCTCTGAGCACAGTGATGGCACAGAGATGTCAGCCCAGCAAGGCCACCTCTGCTGGCTGTTAAGCAACAAAGAGCACATAGGAATTACACATTTAGAATATATTCTATGTAGTGAAATGGTTTTCTTTCTACATTTTAAAGCTCAGTGAGCCTTTGCATATTACCTGTAGCGGTCACACTGTGAAAACAGTTAGAGGAACTCTGTTAAGGCAGGAAATTAACTGGCCTACATATCAGTGGGAATTATCCCTGAATTTTCACAACACAATAACCATTACACTGATGTTTTAAGCATTTAGAAAAAGAAATCCCAAAACGACAACAATCATCTTCCCTCATAATGCAAATTGCAAATGCACTTCTGTGGAAAACATAGCTATAAGAAATAGATCAAAGTCTTAATTTAAGCGCATCTTCCACAACTGAAAAGACTGAGTTTAACAAGAGAGTATTAAGATTATTTTTGTTAGTGAACCAAATTCAGTGTATTTAGATAAGATAACCAGCTATTTATAGAGCTTTCAAGACCCTACAGTTACATTCCAAATGGAAATTACTTTAACTGTAGGTAGCACTGGGGAATTAGTATCATGATTAACAACAAATAAAATAATGTAGACAACTAATCCGCCTTATGAAAAACAGGCCTGACAAAATTGCTCCCTTGAGGTGAATTTTATGAGAGCATGTTACTATCTGGATTACTAAGAATATTTCTTAAAGGGTCTAGTAAATCTCTGTTTTCCCCTTCTCAACACAAATGTTCTATTTATAGGAAAAGGGAGCTCATTTTTACAGAATTTGTTGTTTTTGTTGGGTGCCTGTACACACAGGCAACTGCTTTGAATTAACAGGACACAGTTCTGTTTCATTATTGCCTTTTGTAAAACTTTTTTTTTGCAAGTCAGTAAGTCCATGCGCTTAAATGCAGTTGCTGCTTCAGTGTAACTAATGTTTCGCAGCTTGGGAAAGGGGAAAGAACCTGGATAGGAGGAGGAAAGCTGGAACAGACTGAACATGTTTTTCCACTGCTGCTCTCAGTGGAAACACAATATTAGTTTGATTCAGCTACTTGTAATGCAAGGCAGGAACAAGACTTTTGGCATAATGGCACTCTATTTTTGGAAATATAATTTTGTATAATCACAAACATTTGCAGCAAAGAATGCCACAGGCTGTTTTTCTGGTTTTATCTCAGTCTGAAAAATGCAGACGACCAGATATCTTTCAAAGGCAATAATGAGAGATAAGTACTTTTGTGTGTTGAGAAACTTAATTACAGTATCAGATATAGAAAAGAGTGCTTCTTTTTAAATCAGTATGTCAATTTTTTTAAAAAAAAGAATATAAATTATTAATACATGTTTTCAGAAATGGACAGATTTTTATTGATTAGACATGCAGTGATTGTGATTTAAAATGTGGTTTATTTATGTCTTGAATGCTTTCATGTTGTTAAGCTTGAATTAGCACTAAATTTAGCAAACTTAGAAAGGAAGATAATTTCAAACTACAATCCATGCAAGGATTCAGGCCAAATTTGGCCTGGAAGATGAACAACTGTGGGATTTGACAACTTAGGTTTTATCTTAGCAATCTGTGACAGGTGGAAGTCAGAAGGTTCCAAAGATCCTAACAGCAATACTGCAGGTAATAAGTTTTTGTATAAAACCATCTCTAGCTAACCATTTTACAGAAACTTTTTTTTTTCTCCCCAATGGATATCCCTTCAGTTCCAGGAGTCTAAAATTTCATAATACCTCTAGGTAAGAAGGATCCCTAGAATCCATGGCTGCCAAGCTCCTTTCTGACATTCACAACCCAGTGACTTCACACGCAGCTTTATTTGCAGGCTCTGCTTATGCAGAAGTCTATCAGTGCGTGGCATCACTAAGTTCCATAACTGCTTCACTGCATCATATTCCAGATGTCTGCTGTACAACTGTCAAAAGTAGCATCTTTAAATCATCTAGTGACAAGTTTTTCTTTTAATCTTCACTTTTCTTACAGAATAAACTTTTTAATTTTTTTTTTTTGCTCAGTGCCTATATCTGCTCTAAGAATACACACAGGAAAAAAAATCACAGCAATAAAACTACCTGNGCTCAGTGCTTATATCTGCTCTAAGAATACACAGGAAAAAAATCACAGCAATAAAACTACCTGTATTCACTTTCTAACAGATCCCTTTTCAACAGACTGCTATAGACTCCTGCCTTCCAACTCACTTCTCCTATAGAGATTCCTGAGATGGAGGGAGACAGTTTGGAAACCCAGACATTAGCAAAACAAAAGTCATGGGAAATGAATGGCAGAATTCTAGCTCTCTGCTGACACTGGTGTCATTCTTAATATGCTTTTTCATCACCTTTTTCAATTATTTAAGTCTAAACATTACTTCCATTGGTAGTTTCATTTATCCTTTTGATAGATTTGTAATTAATATGATTTAAAAATAAGCATGTATGTTTTTCTATAATTTGTAAGTCACACAGATAGTGGTGAAAATTCACAAGCATGTTGTTTTTAGAGCTAGTATTCCAGGCAAAATGCATAAGAGGACAGCATGCATAATCAGCTTCATAAAAATTCATTCCAGCACACAAATTTACTTTACTGCAATCCGTACACTTAATTCAACTTGCAAAGCATGGCATCAAACATTAGAAAAAACATAAAGTGAACCTTTAACCAGCTCCCTACTTTTATTACCAGAAGAATGATTACCTGCTCATTCCCCCTTGCTAGTCAACAGCTTTGAAAACTTGGCTGGAGCTGGAAGCCACTGGCAGATGTTGCTGCAATTCTGCGGTGAGCAGCATTTGACGACACTTTGCCTCATCATGCAACGACCGTCCTTGCCGCTGACCAAGGGCCAGCCCGGCCAGCGTTTCTATTCCGTACGAGGCAACGGTGGCATTCCGTGGCCTTTCAACTTCCTGCCCGATTGTCACATTGGTCGCTTTCATAAGATGCCTCACATGTACAAGAGGTGACAGCCAACACAGGACAGAGAGTAACCATTTTTGCTTCTGAAAGGGCCTGTTTTAGAAAGGGAAAGGATTCAGAAACATCCTTGCAAACGTGAAAGCTCTCTCTGATTTGTGCTTGGGGTATGATTTGGAAATCCCTTTAAATGAATCTCCAGCAACCGTTGTACCATTCACCATCTCCTGAGTTACAGTTTAACTATAATTCACCAATGTTATGATTTTATTCTGACATCTGCCCGCTCACTAGGCTTTCGTCTCATCTGAACATATAGGAACCTGTGAAGGGCTTCCTCTGCGAGTTGTGAATCCACTTTTCACCTCCCGGTGATATGCCCACGTTTTAGTTTTCAGACGTTACATTTACCATTGAGCAGGTTGCCTCTGCTTTGTGGACGGACACGCAGCACAGCCCGCAGCTGAGGAGGCTTCAGCGGCTCACGTGCTGACTGCTGACACGAGCCCAGATGACTAACAGCAGGGCCTCCCGCTGCTCGCAGCCAGGGAAGCAGAGAGTCATGGCTACAACAGATGTCTTCCTTTTTGAGGGCTTCAGAAACCATAATTGGGTTTGAAAAAATAGAACCCAGTTCCACCACAGTCTTTGTGCCTACCACTAAGTGTGCAAACCGACTTTCCCTCACTCGCAGTTTTCCTCCCATACCCCTCAAATTCCGACACGCTCATCACGACTGTATGTGAGTGCTGCCTCAAGTCCACAACTCAAACAACTCCAAATTATTTTTGAAATTTTTTTTTCCCGCATATGGAATGATAAAAAGTGATAAGTGCTTAACTAAGCGTGGGAGATTTCTCTAAAACTACACATGCATAAAGACTGGATTCTATCGTGCCTAGTTTTCTTGCCTTCTATATAAAATATTAACTATATCAGTTTAATACGTAAAACTACTTCCAAGCAGTTCAAATGCCGGTAGTTTACGATGTATAAAAAAATATATATTAATACTTATACGCCTAAAATGTTCATCAACATCTGATCAGAAGCAAAGCTGAAAGTATCCACAGCACATGTACAATTATTTTGGAGGACGAACATATGGAAAAGTACTCTATAAAGCTGCTTGCATGGTGCTGACAGGAGGGCTTTAACTTCCTCAGCAAGGGGTGTCATTCCATGATAAATGTACAGATAAAACTTGGGTCTTTGTGTGTCTGNGCCCGCTCACTAGGCTTTCGTCTCATCTGAACAGATAGGAACCTGTGAAGGGCTTCCTCTGTGAGTTGTGAATCCACTTTTCACCTCCCGGTGATATGCCCATGTTTTAGTTTTCAGACGTTATATTCACCATGAGCAGGTTGCCTCTGCTTTGAGGACGGACACGCAGCAGAGCCCGCAGCTGAGGAGGCTTCAGTGGCTCGCGTGCTGACTGCTGACACGAGCCCAGATGACTAACAGCAGGGCCTCCCGCTGCTCGCAGCCAGGGAAGCAGAGAGTCATGGCTACAACAGATGTCTTCCTTTTTGAGGGCTTCAGAAACCATAATTGGGTTTGAAAAAATAGAACCCAGTTCCACCACAGTCTTTGTGCCTACCACTAAGTGTGCAAACCGACTTTCCCTCACTCACAGTTTTCCTCCCATACCCCTCAAATTCCGACACGCTCATCACGACTGTATGTGAGTGCTGCCTCAAGTCCACAACTCAAACAACTCCAAATTATTTTTGAAATTTTTTTTTCCCGCATATGGAATGATAAAAAGTGATAAGCCCTTAACTAAGCTTGGGAGATTTCTCTAAGACTACACGTGCATAAAGACTGTATTCTATCATGCCTACTTTTCTTGCCTTCTATATAAAATATTAACTATATCAGTTTAATACATAAAACTACTTCTAAGCAGTTCAAATGCCGGTAGTTTACGATGTATAAAAAAGAATATATTAATACTTATACGCCTAAAATGTTCGTCAACATCTGATCAGAAGCAAAGCTGAAAGTATCCACAGCACATGTACAATTATTTTGGAGGACGAACATATGGAAAAGTACTCTATAAAGCTGCTTGCATGGTGCTGACAGGAGGGCTTTAACTTCCTCAGCAAGGGGTGTCATTCCATGATAAATGTACAGATAAAACTTGGGTCTTTGTGTGTCTGTGTGTGTGTGCACATATACGTAATTGTTTGCATGCATGCACATTGCACCTCAGCCAAAAGTAAATAACCTGCTCATGGTCTGAGTACTTATTTGTTGTGATTAGGATAAACCACGAGGAAGACTTGAGGGATGTGATTCTATTTTTGTTTCTCTCAAATCTTTGACTATACAAGGAATCATCAGATCCGTTTTTTGAGTACGAGTTTTACTGTCGATTTTTTACAGGAGTAGCTAATGTTTATCTTCCTCAACCTTGATTAATACCTTAACCCTCACTGTTACCTAAACAGATATAAACAGAACCAAACAACTGTGGGTAGGATTTTACAAGGTGGAAAATGAACAGTTTTAAGTGTTGACCCCCAAGCTGCTCTGTTTTAGTGATGTGCCAGCCCGAACACTGGTGCTCACTTTCCGCATTAAGATCAACACTAAGCACTTTCACACCATCACAATCAGTCAGCTTGTCACCAAACACAGTGGTGACAATCTCATAACACCTGCGTGTTATATAAGACAAGAACAGCCTGGGTTCTCTCTTGGTATTTAAATATTGGTTAAACAGCACATGCAGTGTTCCTCATGTGAAACAGTGAGTAGACAAGAGTAAGCACTTGTTTGGATTTGTTCCTATTTTTACTTTTCTTAATGCCAACACTGGAAAAAAGAGAAAAAAAAAACCCTAAACAAACAGGCTCTGAGCCTGTGGACAAATTCCCTGCTCTGTTCCTCAGGGGTCCCTGGTGTGGGACTAACCTGGACTAGAAGACCCAGGACCTTAGGGGCTGTGTGTGATGGGAAATTACTACTCATCTGCTCTACGTGTACAAGTTTGTAAATGGACTTTAGATCCAATGCCACTGGTGGTGGGGTCCTGTTCTGATAACCACAGAGCTGGCCAAGGTTTGCATAGTATTAGAAAAACCTGTTTTCAAACAAATCCAAAGTAGTCTCCGTGGCCCATCTACACGGGATGCTTTGTGTTGTGCCAAGAATTTGGGGGTTGAAAGAAAATGAGATCCACATAAAAAGAAACTTATTCAGACTAGAGAATGAGAATCCTGCCTTGCATATCTTTAACTGCAGTTTCTTGAATACAGAATATTTTAAAATGATGATGATGAAACAAAAACTAGAGTTCATAGATCTGAGTACAGAATAATAATTTTCCTGGGATTGATCCACAGGTGGTTGAAAAAATATTTTCATTTATTTTAACAGGCTCTAGATCTTGCTTGAGTAGATTTCTTGATATTAATTTTCTCTCTACATTTATATTAATATAACTTTTTTATCTGTATGTTCAGATATTCAAAGGATGAAAGGGTTGGAAATTTTTATATTTAGATTTTTTGTTTCCAATTTTTCCTCTCCATCTCATTAATCAATTCACAGTGACCTATTTCTGAATATGAAAATGGCATCTTACTTTTTTCATGAAACTTTATCTCTGAACACTGATTCAGAAGTCCTTCTGTGTCATGGTAGGGAAAACTAAGTGAACCACCGTTTCAGAACATAAGTCTCCTGAACATACTAAGGTCTGATGAAAATATCTAATATATTCACATACACAGAGGATTTTCCACCTTTCAGAAATCCTCCAACAAATTAAACACTCAAACCAATAGGTTACAGAACTCAAGAGATTTTTTTCCAAGTCTGCTGCCTGTTTTATATTCAAAGAATATAGAGTATTTTTGCTTAGGAGTTGGCAAAGCTCCTCGCATAAGGGGAATATAAAAGCAGGATGCCTGCTCTTGCGCTGAGCACGAGATTTTGCAAAACACGTTTCACATACTAAGTAATACTGACAAAGTGATTTTTTTTAATCTCCCCACAAAATACAGGCTGCTGTTCCCCAGCGAGCCATGAGTAGTCTTCACTCGAGCAGTTCCATTAACATCGCTGGAACTGCACATACTGCAACAGGCCTAGCTGGGTTCCACAGATCAGAGTTATTCTGAGTACATGGGAAAACATATATGCCAGGGCATCCCTCTCCCAAAACAAAGCTGCCCTACTCTGAACGTTTTAAAATGAGATCTAGCTAGCCTGATAGAATAAGACTTCAAAGTAAAGGAGGGCAGAGAGTGATATTAGAAACATTTTGCATCTTTCCTTTTTAACACAGAAATTCAATTTTTCTTTGATTAGGCATTCAAGCAGATGTACTGGGGTCTTTCTATCATCACTTACATAACATAGTAGAAGAAAGAGGCATTATAGTCATGATTTAAAGTGTACCTTTCTAGAAATCACATTACAGCTACGTTTTTTTCCTGTTAGAGACCTGCCAATAAACTTTTATCAATAGAATGGAATTTCTATTGAAGCACTCTCAGTGTCTTACATTTCTAAGAGGATAGAACAAAGCAATAAAACATGGCACAGAACCTGCTGTAAAAGGTTACAGCCCTGTCTTTAACCAGTAAGAAAACTACACTTTCCTTACCAAGTAATTCTAATTTACTACTGTAATTTACTACTGTACTGTAATTTACTGCTCTATCACATGAAATTTACATGCAAGAAAGTCAAAGATTTTAATCTTTGGACCTCTGTTTCAAGTTGGCTCATAATTTTGTGAGGTGTAGTTTCCAGAAGAGTTTCCATTGTTCCCTATAATTCTTTTATTGCAGACAAAGCAAACTATATGCAGACACACAAATTGTAAGACACTTAAATTTTTATCTATATAGACTTGTCTTTTTCAAAATTTATTCTGTCCCTTTATGACTAGCAGGCAACTCATTTACTCTGCTATTAAAGTACTAGTACTGCAAGTTCCCAAGATAATCCTAAACAGAATAATGACAACTTGTACTTATTTTGTGATGGGGAGGCCTCGGAATATTGACATTTTTGATAGATATGATACAGTTTTTCCTCTGAGTTTCATGCAGCTCCTTCTCCTTCAATAATTAATGGCAGGATATGACCTCTTATTATATCATGCCTCTCAAAAGGTTTATGTCTTTCCAAAACATCTGACCGGGAGACTTGCATCTGAATTAATTGGCAGAGTATGAGATGAACTGCCAAAACCCCATGAATGTTTGGAAGCAGGGAGACATCCTATAACTCTATAATCTGACACTTGTTTAAAATATTATAACAGTATGTAGACGATATGACCGTAGCTGAAAAGGCAAGCTGAAACTTTACAATCTTTGGCAAGACAAGGTATATCATGACAGTAAAGCTGTAGAATGAATATACACTAGGAAAAGGGTTCAAGGAAACACCTACTTTAAAGAAAATCGGGGAAATAACACTCCCATCCCTCATAGGCTGTCTGACACTCATGAGTATGCTCATGCCATACTCTCATTTCCATTATCCCTTTCTGTAAGCACAGGGTAGGCTGAGAAAGAGCAATACAGCTGAGAGAGGCATCTCCTCTGCCTCAGCTGCTGGAGGTCTGTGGGACCAGCAGAAGCTTCTTCCAGTCGGGCTAAGTATTTCTTAGTGATCTCTTGGCACAGAACATGTATCTAATAGCGAGGTAAAGCAGTGAAATTTCAAAGTGCAGAATTGTATTTTACATTTCTATTTGCAGATAGTGTGGATTTATGCAGTGTCCAAATATAATATACACACACACACATATCAATATTTACCAAGTATCAATTTTGGTCATATTTCAAGCATAATAAGTGATGCAAATTCCCTTTAGTCACACAAATATGTACATACTACAAATCATAAATGAAAACTTATCTGACTCAGTAGTAATCCATTTCTGTATTTATAGACTTGCTACTATAAAATGTGGCTTCTGAAATGTTATTTTTAGAATACAATCTACAGAGAGTCATTAGAGAGCCCTTATATTATTTTTGGTCCTATCAATAAACATAAGAGAACAAAGAAGGAAAAGTCAGAAGGTAAAAATACCTTGCCATAAGATGCTGCACCTCTGTAATTTCTTGTAGCTAGTGAGAACAGGAGATGCCAAACCTCATTAGCCTCCACGTCATGTTAACTCATGGCACTTCTCTGGCTTTGGAATACAAGTTATCAAAATAGTGCGCAATCACACAGCGAGCTGAAGGCAGCTGAGGTACCAAATCCCAAAGGGGCCACCTAAATCCTAACGTCCTCACTCTGGTTCTAGCCCCTTTGCAGTGCACTGCATTGAAAGAGCAGAAACAGGATCCCATTTCCCCTGCTGTTGAGGACCTGTCTATGAGAGTGCCTCCCAGAGTCCCTTGGAATAACTGTTTACTGGAAGAGGGAGCTATGGGATGGAGAGGCAGTGGAGAGCTCCAAAATTGCAAACACTGCCACGCTAAGTCATGTCTGAGAGGACAACAAGCTTTCTAGGTTCCTCGTAGCCTGAGAAAACCAGGATCCACCTCTTAGCAGTAGAAGAAAGAGTGAGCACCCTCAATGAGGTTTTTACAGGGAAATTAATAGCTCAAAGATTTAGAGCTTGTGTGCGTGGTGCTGTAAATACTAACGGCAGTGCACATCACTTAGCACAGCTATTAGGTCTAATTAACTTCATGTAGACCATTGGTAATAATAGTCAGCGTTATTTTTCTTGGAATTACAACAAGAAAACATTGCACTCCTGTTGATAAAATGACAGAATTATGTTCAATTAGCTATTGAGAGATACATTCATTATTAAATCCTACTATCTATGAAACGCAAACTCAAATGCATCCCTAGAACTAAATTACTTCATCAATAAAAGCTTCAACCCCTTGTTATAGGAAGGTTGCTACGTGTACAGATGAGTTGGAGCATCGTCCTACTGTGTCTTCTAATACAACAAACGTGTTGCTTTATCTTACCACACTTTCACCAAATCCAGACAGCTGTTGATCTTCTACTGGTGTCAATCCAATTTCCTCTCTCCTTCAATTTTACAGTAAATTGCTGGAAAATCTCTCAATTATCTTTTTTAAAAGTGGAAGTGATAGAATTTATATGAAATATTTTAAAATAAGGAGTTCTTGGAAAAGAAATATTATTTGTAACATTGTAAATCATACATTCAGTTGTTACATGCATTCTCACAGGTGGTGAGTGTTAGCATTAATTGCAAGTGCCTTAATATACAGCTAACTATCACATGTTTATGAACCCAGCAACAAAATTTTCTCCCTTTCTTGCTTATGAGCTTGCAGCTTACCTTTTTCTGGGTAAGGAGCTCACTTGCATTGCCTTACAGGTTAGAAAAAATGTCCAGTCTCGAAATGAAACTTCTGACTTATATGTATTTATTACATACAAATATATGTATTTTTTAAATCACATTGCTGCTTATATACAGACACGTGGAGTCCTTTAAAGCAAAGTCAGGGTAGAAATAAAGGATATATGCCAGCAACAGCAAACCACATGAAGAATTAAGTTAGAATTCATTAGTTCTTGTAAGAACTAATAGGAGCTTTTAAATATTTTCATGAAAAATCTTATGCATATATTAAAGGCTTGATCCCCACAAACCTCCACACTTGTAAAATCAGCTGAAGATTTTAGGATCTCTTAGACAGGCTTCACCTG
The DNA here is from genome assembly GCA_013389825.1 of Crypturellus undulatus. NCBI lineage: Eukaryota > Metazoa > Chordata > Aves > Tinamiformes > Tinamidae > Crypturellus > Crypturellus undulatus. The sequence continues at coordinate 210,770 of VWPW01022482.1, forward strand.
AGCTCATCTCATACAACTGTTTCCTGAATGAAATATCTTATAATTCAAATCAACACTCTGAGAACTGAGTATTAAAAGGAGAAAGAAATTACTGTGCAAATCCATATATTGCTCTCCTAGGGTAAGCAAGATTGATCTAGCTACACTACTTTCAGGTATCATTTCAACGATACTTCAGCTTCCTTTGCAACAATCTAAAATCTGTAGGGTAATATGAAATAGGTCCTCATTAAGGATTTAGGCTGAAGTTCAAAAATGGACTCTTATTATAAAAACACTTAGGAAATTTGCTTTTAAAAATCAAAGATAATCTACTGTTAATAAAAATGCATTATGTTTACATTAAAATACTCATGGCATGGGGGTCTCAGATTTAATAGTTATATACATTCATGTTTCAACAAAGAAGCAGAAAAAGTTTCCAAGGACAAGTTTGTAAGGCAGCGGGGTGATGTAAGAGCAAGAGTTAGTGAAGCTCTTACTGGACTAAATTTGCCACTAAATTATATCCCACACAGTCCCAGCAACATCAATAACTCTGCGCAGAACATACATCACCGCAGATTTCTGCTAAGGTCTTTGTTTTCATAATGAACATCCTAGAGCTGCCACCACCTTCCATAATTACAGTCCAATATTTTCTGTCATGACTTGGAAAACAAGATCTATATCACAAGGTTTCACAGAGGAATGTCAAGGAAATGAATAAAGTCACTCTGCGGCATCTAGCAATTAGTAATTGATGCAACTACACATCTACATTTCTTTTCCATTTGAATAAATGCATATTCTCCAAAAACAATTATCATTGTTAATGCTGTTTGCATGACATTAAAGCAAGAAAAAATAAATCTTTTCAGATTTTTTTTTTATAACACAAAAACTGCAGAGCCATAGGAAGTGAAAATGAACAATTATTACAATAGTTGGAGAAACGGTACAAGATAATGAAATAAAAATCATGTCCTCTGTCAAGAGGTGTGCATACTGCTGATTAAGAAAATTCTTTATTAAATTAAACTAGCAACATAGGCAATGTCCTCAGGACACTGAGCTACTGCATGGATACATGACACCCTAACCCTGGGCAACAGTGATCACAGTCACCTTCACTGTAATTCCAGTTCCCACACATTTATGTGAGCTTTTAATGTTATGTGCTTTTAAACTATGCATCGGTAGGAATATTTACAAGAGGCAAACACTTGCAAAAGGCTGCTGATCTGCCAGGATCAGGGCTCCAGGCTCGCCAAGACTTTTTGCATGAAATTGCTTACATAAAAGAAAGGAAATCTCAATTATTTTCATGAATTCTGACCAATTTAAGCAAATCAGTAGTTTTGATAACTTCTAAACACCTCAAAATGAATTGCATAACCCTTTAGTTTGAGGTTTTGTATTCATTTTATCTACAAACATTTACAATGCCAAAACAGAAAGAATTTGTTGTTTGAACAGAATAAACACTCCCTCATTTTTTTTTCTGGATTTCTGATGATTCCCCCAAATTCTTGTTGGCAATCCAATTCCAATCATAGCACACAACAGCTTTAGAAAGAGAAACAAGATAATGTATCAAGGATAATGAATACAATCAATAATTAATTCAAGAAAGATAAGGGCTCAGAAACCCTTCCAGATTAAGGGAGATGAGCAAACTTTCACAGATGAAATATTATCTAACACCACCCTCCCCTCCCCAAAAGATCTTTTTTTTTTTCCCTTTAACCACATTCTACTCAACTGCTTCTTGTTGGGGGTGATGCCAGACTACTTTCCAAACCCTTTCCAGGGACAGAAGAAAGGAATTAGCTTTCAACCCCGCAGTTTAGCTTTCAATCGGGAGCCTTTGTATTTTCAACAGCTAAGGAATTGGGAAGCATCTGTGCTTCACCTTTGTGCTTTTTCATCTCCACTTTCTGCTTATGTGGTATAAAGGAAAAAAAACACACGCTGCAGCATACTGATGCTTAGTTATGTCTTTAGGCAAGGAAATGCTATAGCTCCAGCTGTGAGGCATTATATGGGTCTGCATATTCCCTCTTCTCTCCCCTAAGGCTTTCCCTAATGTACTAAAAGACTTTGTATGGGCAGTGCTACAATATACGGTCTTCCTGTTCAACTTGCAGCTACTGTGTTAGCTGATATTTACTCAAAGGAAGGACTCTTAAATCTCATTTTCAAGAAGGGATGATTACTAAAACCAAGTAATGACTGTGACAACAAGGAAATACGCTACTCTAAGAGAAGTCTGCATTGCGGGAGCAACTCCATCTCTTGTAGAAAAAAACTTACATAGCTTGGAACTCACAAAGTAGTAGAACATTCTCCTGCAAAACCACAGATTTCAACCACAAATCTTCAACCGCAGTGCTCTGTAAAATTTATTATTTTTCCCATTTTCATGGAACTCAATACCACCCTGTATATTTTGCTGAAAATTCAGAGCCCTCAAGCTCATGCCCCCTGGGCAGCGATGGAGCTGAGAAAAATGCAAAATGAAAAGCAAATTTTTCAAAGCGATCTAAAAACACTAAGTCTTCAGCTTAACAAGATATGAAACAGCCCCTCAGTATAAAATAGTTGCTGCATGACACCTGCTTGAACACGCTTATAGAACACTTTATAACTTCAAAGTACTTCACAAACGCTAGCGCAATCCATTACACGAGCTGAATGAGAGTGTGAATCCCCAAAAATGCAGGCTACTGCTCTGATTACGTGCCAAGAGCTGAGTAAGTCCCTTCAACGTCTCCTGGCTGCATGTGAAGGATCAAAGGAGAATGTTCAGCTTTTGAAGCTTGCCAGTTAACAACGTAGGAAGACTTGTCTCATTATAGGTATCAAAAACTGGTAACAAGATATATGATGACACTAAAATTTATCTTGTGTAAGGAAATTTAACGGCTCAAGAGACTGGCAATGATATATTGAATTTGTAGCCTTTGGCTAACTGCTTAAAATTCACATGGAAAAATATTACAATCATTCAGTGACTCTTTGATGAACCATGTGAAATGAATGGGTGTTGGCAATCAGTCTATGGTGGAAAACAGGCAGCTCTCACTACTAGATGTCTCACTCTGGTTACCATTACTTCAGTTGTTAAAAAAATTTAAATTGGTTTACTGTGCTTTTAACTTGAAATTAAAGTTAAAACAAACAAGCATATCCAATATTTTGATTTACATTATTTAAAATTATGTATAATGGAAATTATAAAATAAGAAACCATAGCTGTTATTTGCAGTGGTATAACAACATTTAATGCACAACACTGATTTATTTCATTGTATTTATACTCTACAGATGCCTGTTGGACTAGACATGGAGGTCACATTCTTTTGTTTGCATTACAAGAATGCTCTAATTCTACATCTTAATACTGATAATTGTGTCTGTTGCAGCTTAAAGATGAATCCTTTCCAGTCAACCTCCAATAAAATGGCTTATACACAGGAAATAAAAAATCTAGCATAGCACCCATTATATTAGACAAAACAATGCAAAAGTGAATTATGCTACACTTTAATTTTGTGCGCATTTTGTCTATTTGGCTGGCTACACCAAAAGATTTTGCAGCATGGTCACACAATGATGCCAAAAGATGTGAGCAAATAATTGAGGAATAAGAAAAACTGTGTAACAAAAAATGCAATGATAAGTGAAGGGAAAAAATAATAAAAAGCTGGTAATATCATTAATCAGTCATGATGACGGCTTTTAGAATCCAACACAAAAATATTTACACTTTGGCAGAACTCACTCATATCCAAAGTTTCAGTCCCCAAAATACCTGCTACCTAATGCATAGCATTAGAGTCCAGATGGAGGCATCCAAAATCCATCAAGTTACATTATTTCAATAGGTGTCTAAAATTTTGCTTCTAGACCTAAACAGAAATGTCAATGTCTTGATACAGATGAGCAGCTTCAGTGAAAATCACTGAGGACAGATTTAAGCACATTTAAGCAATGTATTCTTTGAAATAGGCAAATCAGCCTCAGATATTCTGACAAAACGAGATTAAGGAACTCCCTGTGCTACCCATCAGAATCATAGAGGACAACGGTGCAACCAGAACAGCAAGTAGCACTAAGTGCACGCTTCCTCAAAATGTATTATTCTAAAGAAATATTGCTTATGTCTTTAATCACCCAAAGCTTATCTGGAACTCTTTAAAGAATATACAGGTAATTACTTGGGGTATGGAGGAAGAGACATTTAAATGTCAGTGATTCCATTAATTTTATAACTGAAGACTGAGACCTGGCAGAGCAGAGGTAACAAACTGTGAACAGCTGTCATTACAGTCTAATAACAGATCAGAACAATTCATAAAATTAGTGGGCTGGGGCAGTTGCTGGAAGAGCGCAGCATGCGTACGGAAGCTAGGAAACACACGGACACAGCTCAGCCAGGGACACTAAAATAGAGTGATTCACATGGTCTTGATTGCTGAATTTGCTGCCTGAACCACATGACTTACAGATTGAGCAAAACCATGCAAGTCTAATATGCTTTTTGTAGGGCTTTAATCCAAAATGTGCTCTTGAAAGGAAGAATGCTAAATTTGCGCATTCTAGTTAAACCCAAAAGGCAGGGCACATAGTGGAGATCAGGACAGCAAAGAGCCCAGGAAAAAATTAAAAAGAGATCCATGAGAAAGCACAAGTATGATTAGGTTCAATTTGAAAGAATATAAATGCAGAAAAAATCAATTAAAATATAAATGAATAAATGGGACATGAGAGAGACATTCTTAATGCAAAACTTCCATCGTTCCTGACCTTCCTGGAGTCCCGGTCAGCCTGTATCAAGTGGTGTCCTAAAAAACATGATCCAACATGTACCTGTTTATAGCATTGCTTTATTCAGTGGGGATTTTCAGGGACACTGCATTCTAGCTGCTAAGAAAACGCTGCTTCCAGCTCCAAGCCAGCTTAGCCTTAAAGGAGGCAGCAGATGTTATAGCAATCCTTCTTACAAGGAAATTTTCCTTTCCCATCACTATGGGGCAGCTTAAAATGATCAAGAGCCACGTAGTCATCCTCCCTTGCTAGAGCAGAAACGGCAACACTGGCAACCTTATTTGAATGACGTAAGTTGAAAACATTGTAGTCTTTTGACACCCAAAAATTAGTATTGATTATACTCTCTCACAGTGGCACTTACATAACAATTTGCTACTATGTATGTAATTAATATTTTAAAATAAATTAGCAGTTTGGGTTGTTTTACAAGCATTTAGCATTTGGCACTTTAATTTATAAAAGTAAAATTTGAAAGCACTCAATGATCCCTGCTACAATTCTTAAGAAGAAGTCTGCATATACATCTAGGTGAAAGCCAATAATTTTTTCTTTCAAAGAGAGATTATTAGAGTTGCAAGATACGTAGCATCAAGTAGATTTTAGTCAAGGTCACGGAGAGATTTTCATGAAGGATTAACAAAAATTAATGGTCCTACTTCAGTGACAAACTCCAAACACAGTAAGAAGGGCAGAAAAACAGAATTTTTCAAAAAATCTATTTCTGATGCTACTGAAAGCAAGGGCAAACTCTAATGGACTGAGATTTTAGCAAAATTAGATTTAGCAGAAAAGTGTGCTTTGTTGCTTTTTAGGAAAAAAATGAAGAATCTTATTTAATATTATTTACCTATATTATTCAGTTTCTCAATAATTAGAAGACTGTTTTCTTCCCTTGTCAAGCAAAATATTACATGGAAGCCTAATGACGCCACCTCCAAAGCATCATTAGGTTACCTGATGGAGGATATGATTTATGTATGGTATAGAAGCAGTTACTCCAGGGAACCTTTTCAAATCAGCAAGAGCAAAATTTTGTTCTCTAGCAGACAGAAAAGTAATGACAGGCTATTAGTTTTGGGTGGCTGATGTTTGATTTCCTGGAGTTAAAAAGACAGATTGCTTTTATTCTAATGACATTATATACCTCTGTGACGGAAATAATTAATTACTATGTAGCTCAGGTCATTATTATGCTAGCAAACACTGTTCGGTTGTGCTCTTATACATATGTATAGTTTGGGAGGAGGCGTAAATCAAAGTTTAAGAACTTATTTTCAAATTACTTCATGAGTGAAATATTTTAGCTGATCATAAATCATAAAATAATACACTTTCAGATGAACCAAGCCTGGGACACATTGAATAAGGTCAAGCCAGTTGTAATGCTTCGCATATACTGTTTATCAAGCAACACAACCCATGAAAATACTGGGTGCTCAAATTGACTCAGTGTAGCCATTTATTTGAAAGTCGGCCTGTTAAGGAATAAAGCAATGAAAGAATGAGAAAGAGAGAGAACATTAATGCAGGTAAACTCTCTTGCAGCCTTCCAAAAATACAATTCGTTGCAGGCTATTTTAATTTTTTCTTCAATGTATAAATGCATGATACGACAAAAATACTTTTTCCCACAGGTGTGCTTTCTTTTGATTTTTTAATCACATTTTAGCACTAAGTTTTACTATTCATATATTTTATTAATCTTCTAATTTCATTATTTATAAAAACAGGTTTCAAAGAGTGCATTAGAAAAAGAATTTCCTCTCAGCATATAATAAAATCCCCACCTATAAACTATTAAGCAAATATTTTACTAGCTTTGTGCCTGATGTTTTTCCTTTGGTACTGCCCACAGACAGAAGAAATGATGTATATTTCAATCACAGCGATACTATTTTTATTCGTATGGTGTACTTTAAATGAAGAACATTCATTTTCTTTCTCTTATTAAAGTGACACTTAAATATGATAAATTTAATGATTATACATATGGAAAATGCAAATAATATATGGTCTTCCACAAGACTAGACTTTCTGGAAATCACTCTATTGATTTAAAATAGATTTGTTTTGTTTCTTATGAGGCACAGAGTATATCCTGGCTGTTTAGTGGGCTGTTTTGTAATTGTAGCAGGCACAGAGATCATAGCAAGGCTTCAACAGATAAATAATCAGACAATAAAAACTTATTTTTGGTCTGCATTCTGCGGACCATTCTGTTGTTTGCGTGTATTTTGTTTAGCAAATCAACGTTGTCTGAAATGACATATCAGTAATATTCATCAACACATAACAGTACACTACTTATGTCGATTTGCAAATGCAAATATATGTAAAAGCTTAGAGAACACAAGGCTTCACATATATCAACATGAAAGAAGAATACGCTAAAACACAAAATTTAAAAGCTAAAACATTTACTCCTGCCTAAAGGAAGTAGGGGATAGCAAAGTCACAATGTAGAGAAAGACAGTCTGTACCAAAGAGCTTTGGGTAAAAGCACGTGAATTTAATTAAAAGTAAATGATACAAAGCCTTGCTAGAACTATAAATCCAGGCTTAGGTGTTTTTCTCCAAAACTAGAAACAAGATCCACTGGAAACCGGGATAAACATTGTTCTTAAAGTAACAGATTCAATGTGCATATGCCCAGCTCCTGTAGAATTACTTGCTTCAACAAGTAAGCTACAAATATCCTTTTCCATTTTTATGTCTCTAGAGGTCTCTCATTTCCCACTGGCAAGTGACTAATACATCCACAAGTCTAAGCGATGTAAGGATCTTCTGGAGCAGAAAGGGGTAATTGTCAGTGTTGAGACTACCCAGGTATGTCAGGCAAAGTAGTACTGAACACAAAAGAATAGTCCTAGATGAAGACCTCACAGATCCCTAACCTCTTCAGCTTCCAAATGTGGCATAACCCAACTCGTTGATTTGCTTCAAAAATCTCAGTATAATGTGACTTTTCAGTAGTAAACACAGAACACCTGTATAGGACAGTAGACACCTTTGATTTAAATATTTTGGATTTGGGGTTAAAAATTAGAAATAATGACACAATACCAGCCATAAATATTTTCTTTAAAACATGACACTAAAATTGTTAGCCAGGTATATTTCCATTTGCTCCTTTCACTCTTTCATTAAACTGTCACTAATAGAAGCAAGAAGGTTACTGAAACTACTTCTCTCCTACTCCTAAATTTCTAAAGAAAAATCGAATTCCCTCTTTCACATTGCACATTACAAGAATAATCCTGCCCATTTCCTCAGTCATCACCGTGCTGTTTTAGAGACCATTTTGCATCTCTTCTGTTGAAAGTCTCACCACAATTTCAGTACCTATTGATAACTGCAGTCTGCCATGAGACACATTTATTCTTCTCCATGTCCACTGGACCTACACCCTAGATGATACATTCCAGAACGGCATTTACATTTTCTTTCTTGACTGCATCACATTGTTCGCAGTCAGATGGTTCCTTCCCATCAGATTTAACAAACTTGAACCACCAGCCAAGTATATGAGTTTGCATTTGGCATTGTCAAGCATTATTCTGTACCAGTACTTCATTGAAAATCAGACATATTAGTGTTCAAACAAGTCCGTCATACAAATTTTTTACAGCCTGTAAGCAAGTCTTGCATATCTAAACCCTTCAAGGGTGAGTCCTCATGTGATTCCTTGCAAACTTCTGTTCCAGTTTTTGTGATGCAGAACTGTTTTAAAATCCATGAGAACTTATGATATTTAACAACTTTTGCCTGTGGAAATTAAACTTCAAAATACTGAAGAAGGACAAGTAATTCTAAAAGCATTAGAGAAAAGGTAGAAAGGTTATAGAGTAATAGGTGAAATAAACCCTTTCTAAAGAACAAGGAATCTCTTTTCACCAAAGTAACATTTTCTTATTACGTATTACAGTCTAAAGTGAGAATTGTTCAAACTTAATGGAAAGTGAAGCTATCACAAAATTCACTGAACTCTTTAGATCAGTAAAATAGAAGAATGTTCATCAGCAAAATATTTTGGGGCATTACTACCACAGCGTCCACTATCACATCACTTATAACACCCCTGACATTAAATCCTAAATTCTAGTATGACTCGCCCTGGAGTGGCAAGTGGAAAGCTCTTGTTAACTGTATGGAAGCTGTCATTGTACCACTTTTACTTTGTTCCACAGTCAGATGTGAAGATAGATAATAGAGAATCATTTCCACAATGCAGAGAAATTTAATATCTTTACAGAACCAATTATAAAAAATCCCAGATGTCTAAAAAGTAGTGAAGTGTAAAGAATGTTAATATGTAACCTGCATAAACAATATCATCACACACTGCACTGAAATCTACAGGTACCTGAGGGGATATCTGTCTAAAAGCTTCACAAATGCTTACAAAAAGATACTTATATACGCATTCCCCAACAAATACCAAGTTACACTATGGTGACTTTTCATTTTAAATTTCAAAGACTTTTGTACGGAGCCACAGTACTAGCTCAGATGCATTTCCTTGGAGGGTACATTTTTAAACATCTAGATTACCCAAAATGGAACACAGAAGTTCAAACTTGGAAAAGACATTTATATTAAAAAAAATACTTAAAAACTTTTGTCAGATGCTTTAAAACAAAAAGTACTATACTTAACTAACATATATAAAAAAGAAGATAATAGAATGACCCCCACTTAAGCTACAGAAACTAAAAAGCAATTTTCTTTTGAAGTTACTGAATTTCCCATGCCTCAGTATTTCATATGCTAGTGTGCTTTGCATATTGGAGCAGGTTTGCTCATTAGCACACACTGAAACCTACGTGAAAGGAGTTGGTGCCTGGCAAGTGCATCTCAAGGTAACTCAAAACACGTGGGCTTATAATAATCTAGATGTCAGTGGATGCTGCCACGATCTTGAAAAATATGCAGTATATACTTGTTAATTCAGAAATATATCCATTAACATAAAGAAAGTGAATATCTAACATTATTGAAATAAATTTTGGCAAGTGACCTAAAACTGAAAAAAGGCTTGATAATTTAAATAAATAATGCCAAAACAAAGTCTTACGTTTGCTAAGGCTGGCATGCTGTTAAGGAACCCGTGCTTTAGGTTCCACTGCAGCGACTGTAGACTCCAGTACTCATTTTAACGGCCTCACTCCTCAAGGCTCTAGTGCCTCCAAGGTTCATCTGGGCTCCAGTTTCTGTAAATCCCAGATCTGGGCTCTAATTTTAGGGTTAAAGATAGGGTCAGGTGGCAAACAAGTGTCATTGCAACGAGTCTTGCAAGCACTTCAGTCTTTTCAGGTATGTTCTTACTATGATAGCAGCATAGAAACTTTGAAAAGCATTTAGGCAGGTGGAAACTTTTATTGTATGCCACAAGAGCAAAGATGTTTGTGTATGTACAGAACTCATTTATCATATTCTTATAAACAAGAGAGGGGAAAAAATATCTATAATCCACAGCTGATATTCAGTAGCCTTCAGAAATCCAATGGAAGAAAAAACAGAAATGCACAAGAAGAAAATAGCAGCTATAAGATTTTTGACCTTTCCTTTACAGGGAAGAAGAACAGGGTGTGTGAAACTAAGCAGGTGTTAGTGATGTAAACATCCCTTTTTTTTTTTTTTCTCCCTCTTTTCTTCTTTTTAATATTCTCAGTTTCCTTTGGTTTACAGACCTTGTACTTGCAGTAAATAAACTCCAACCCTAACTGAGACTGTTGAGAAAAACAGTGAAATAAACAAGGGGGGAAATTGGACTGACTAGGATAAATAAAACCCTTTGATACGGCCTCACACGTCATTATAAAGCATCCTACCCTCTCTTAACATCATGGTTTTTCAATGAGCCTAAATCTTCCCCAAAAGACTCTTTGGCAGAGTCGCCAGGGCCCGACAAGCCTCTGTGGAGCTGCTGATTTGTGAGCTGCAGGTTTGCAAGTGCCTTTTTAATCAGTCTGTGCTTTCCGAGTGAATCGCTGAAAGCAAATGTTCTCTGTTACCGCTGTTGGTTTCAAAACACCATAAATCCTAAATAAAATATCACTCAAAGATGTCTAAGAGACAAACTCTTACTGGAATAAATGCTCCATTTTTTTTATTTTTTAGGGTTTTTTCACTCCACAGTGGTGAGTCACTTCCACTACTGTGAGGAGTATACTTAGCTTCCTTACAAAGTTCATCTCTTATTTCCTCTGAAGAGCAGAACGAGAAGATTCTTTCTATAGCTTTGTGGGTCTTTTAAATGAAATATTATTAAAAATATTAAGACAAAGTTACAAGAAAAAAGGTGGGAGATATCATTTAAGAAATCTTAACAATGGCAAACTTAAAAATTAAATCATTAAATTATACCTTTTTTTATTCTAAGAGAATGTCCTTGAATCTTAAAATGCAGGGTTTAGCCTTGGTCCTTAATCCTGTACGCTTGGGCCTTAAGAGACCAATATCTCATGTCACAAACCAAAGAGAGAGTTTTGTTAACAGCCTCAAGAGGAAAATCTTTCCTGCGGTTTGTGAAAATTATTGCATATGCTAATTATCTTTTTTTTTCTCCTATATCAAATTTATTGTCTCAGGCCTATGCATTGAGCTGGTACTGGTATTCACTTGAGCACTGTCTCAGGAAACAGCCGAGAGCCTTGGTGCTAAGGCTCTTTGTATTTCTCACCTATCTCTCTCCATCTAACACAGTGTGATACGGTCTGCCAAGTAGCTTGGAATTAAGAACATCCCTCAACCTGCTGAGAAAAGACATGTGGTATCTGAACAGAACAGGCAAAGAACTTTTCTTAACATCTCTGAAGTTATTTATAATGAACCAGAGGCTATAATTAGAATAACAATAGCAAGCAGAAGCTTCCTATTACTTAGGAAAATAAAAACAGTTACAATGCCCTGGTCCTGACACCTAACAAACTGTAAATTAAAACTTCAGTATTAAAAACATACATCAATAACTTAGGTAGAGGAACTTCTCTGTAAATGCAAACACTTCAAAATGAAATTGTTCAAATGTATTGAAATGAAAGGAACAGAACTCGCATTTTCCTCTAGTGTCCCAGAAGTATTTAAGATGAGTAATCATTGCATTAAAATGGGCAATCACTTTAGAAGCTTAAAAGCAACATAATGCACATGATTTATTTTCCTCCTACCATAAGCTATAAGTGATAGAAGAACTAAGAGGAAATGTATCATCAAATATTGAATATAAGTTCAGTTACTTCAGATAAAGCAGGAGTTGATTGTTATGCAAGGATGTAAGAAGTCAGCGGCTTTTTGGAAAGACTTTGGGTTTTCCTGATTTTTAGGGTTAAATAATTAAAAAAAAAAAAACTGCTGTAAATACTTCGAAATACTACAAATAGGGCCGAGTATTAAAACAAAAGGGTTTGAAACTGAGAAAGGAAAAAAAAAGTGTTCTTTCTGCTGATAAAATGCATTAAAGTTCCTGTGCTAACAAAAATCAAAAAGTGAAAAACCAAAGTGATCAGATTTATAAACAGATGGTGCTCCTCTTCCAGTGCACCAAGTATCACTCACACAGTCATCATCGCACAAGGTGAGCCCATAACTACTGAAGGAAAGGAACCAATATAATGTGCTACATTATAACTACCAAATTTTTCAGTTTGAGGCACTGGGAATACAATATTCCTCCTTGCGCCTGGGTTTGCTACAAGACTGAGAGCCTGTGAAGAATGTCAAATGGAAGCAAGTGCAGGAAGGAGAAAACTTTTGCTCCTTGTGTGTTATGCCGAGGAGATGCTTGTTATTTTCCTACAAAATATTTGCAACAGCTTATTTTCTTTGAAGCTAGAAATTCAATTTAAAGAGGAGGACGAGGAGGAGGAGGAGATCCACTTTTTTTTGTATTTTCATTGTGAATTCCCTTATCAAGAGGTATCATTTCAGTTACCAAGCCTAGATAATTTACACTGGTTAAAAAAAAATAAAATTTAGTTTTTTTATTGTTGCCACAATGTAAAAAATTGTCTAAGGTTGCTATTAGAAACAATTTCAAGAGCCTGAAACTAATCGTTCAGTGCAATAGACATGAAATTTAGTAAGTGGTGCCCCTCTCAAATTAAAGCAAGCTGATTAAGGTACTTCTCCCTTTCTCTGTCCCTCTCAAAAGTATTTAGCAAAGAGGAATTGGTCCCTGGTTTTCGGCCAGCTTTGGAGCAGATCCTGAATGCTGGGGCTTTTCTGTAATCAGAGAGTTCTTTGTTTCCATAATTAAGCTGTTCTGATAATTATTTTTAATTCACCAGTGATAAACATCCATCATTTGCAATCCAGTTTCATACGTATCATATTAACACCATGACTCCTTTTCAAAACCGCTAAAGAAATGTTCAAGATGTCTTACTTGAGTGTGAAGACAGTAATAAAAACCTCAGCAAGGGACAGTAAGACACACTTGAGACAATTTGGCTCCTTGAGACTGACGCCTTTTGCCAGCTACACAGTGAGAAGAACCATCTGTAGCAAAGAACCTTGGTCAGCTTGCACACAATAAACAGCATTTCTCTCAGATTTAAAAAAACAAACTGCTAGAAGGCCTTGCTTGATAAGAGTTAAGATGAATACCAGGTGATACTTTCTGTCCCCTGAGAGCAGCAAGAGCAAGCACAACTCTGCTACGTCTGAAATGACTGCCATTTTCCCTTTCATTTTAATTATTTCTTCGTGTTTGGGCTTGTGCGTTCATGAGGAAGGCATTCCCAACTGTGCACCTGCTGCAACATGTTTTATCCTCCCTGGCCTCAGTGAGTCATATCACTCTCAAGCTGCCATATTCTCCTTCCTGAAATCTCCAGTTACAGTCTATAAATCAAACATCTTGGGAGGATCAAAAGTTGCAACTTTATAGGCCAATCACTTAATAAAAACCTTGTTTACAATGGAATTGTTTATGAAGAAAACATTTTAAATTGTATATACATGTGAAACACTACCTTACTGTATAGAAAAAAAATGTGAGGTAACCTTAATGCCTGCTCTGCCACCTTCCTGACTCTAATACAAGACACCTTTTGATCTTGACTTCAAGAAGATATGAAGAGTGTTATGAAGGTGCTGAAGACTGTAAGAAGGATTTTAGTAACAACATATTCAAGGTAGGCACTTACCCAACAGCGAAACCAACCCATTCCCACATGGTTTGATCATGTCTTTTTCTTCAGCCCTACTTCAAACTCACCACTGCATTCAGAAGATTGCATATGGGGTCTGGGATGAAAAACAATATAGTATTTGAAAAACACCAGGAAAACTGTTAGGCAGCATAATTCCTGATATTTGAAACTATACTGGTATTTATCTATTTGAAATTACAATCTATTGCCCTTAGACTGTTAGACTGTTTTAAAAAACTGTAACAAAAACACTTAAGGGATTAAAACAGTAATTAAAGAACTGTTAAAGTAGAAGGGTGTTCACTTTCATTTTCTCATCTTAATACTTCTGCCATTCTGAAATCTGAGTTTTTACCATTTTATTGAACAAGGACTTCTGTCTGGTCTATGAATTTTTAGACAGGAACACCCATAAAAGGTTTTCCACAGTCTCTGAATCTGCTGACATGTATTTTTATTTGCCTTCCGTAATATGCCAATATTTATGCTGTTGAGAATGGAGAATGGTGTCCTCCAAACTTTCCTGTATAACTTTGTCATTAATCACAGCTCCATTAAACAAACTCTTTAACCTCATAGCTTGATTTTGCAGGTTCAAAGCAAAGGCATTTTGTTTCACTGTGTGATGAAACGTAGTAAGAATATAAAGTTCACATTAAACCTTCTCACAGCTGTATACCATGATTTTCTACTGCCAGTACCAGTTGAAGCCTTGGGTGAGTTTGATCCTTCTGGACAGTTGCAAGGAAGAGCAAACACTGCATTTGCCTTTGACCTTCGTAGCAAAGCCGTAAGACAAATTGATTGGCTATGCAACAGATATAATGCTGTCCAAATACCTCATGTTCTATTCACTTAACTTTGTACACATGCCAGAGCTTTACATTGCTAAAAAAACCATGAGATCCCTATACTATCAACCACAAATTCAGCTGCAGGTATCCTAATAATGAGTGTTTTACATTTATATAGATTCTCTTACCCTTGAATATAAAGTAGAGCCCTTAAAATTCATTCTCTTTGGGGGTCTACGTGCCATTAGCTTTATATCAAGATTAGAAAATAAATTTTAGCAAACCTTTCTGCAGAGAGTAAAAAATGCAAACGTAGTGCCTTCACCTGTGGCATATTGAGGCTGCCATGAGTCAGAGTTGTGAAGTCATAGAGGGAAAGATGATGCCGTAACCCCCACACATTCTAATGTTTGTGAAGCATTAAACCTGAGCTCTATGACATAAGATACAGATTTCTGTATTCCAAAGCACTTTTATTTATACTAACATGAGAAAGCTCTCTCAGCTTCTGCACTCACTAAGCTAAAGCAAAGGCTGGAAAGGAAAGGCATCCCAACGGCAAAAGCTCTCCTGATCTGTTAATTTGTTCACTCGAGATACTATAAATGTCAGAAAAATCAGCAGAAATATTATATTCTGCAGATGTACAGATGAGCTTTGAGCTCATGCTTTGAACTTCACATGGTTTGACTTGGTATTCTTTATATTACAGTGGCATATTTCAAAACTATTTTACAACTGGAAATCTGTTAGCTCTCTGCTAAAAGCATAAACATCTTTTAAAGGCTGTATAACTATTGGCATGTCCATCTTCTTTTCTCGTGTTTTCCCTAGATCCATTAAAATCTATTCAAATCCACTGACATCTGCATAAGATGATTTTTTTCCTATGAAAGATAAATCGATAAAGAAAACACTTGAATTGGCATGAAAAGAAGGACAGAATTAGCTCCTCAGACTACAAATAAAAATTGCCACATACTATGGCAATGGAGAAGGAGAAAAATCACTAAAGAAAGTTTTCATTGCAAAATTCCAGGTATTCATTCAACTGTTTTCTGAGGAAAATAATTAATTAAAAGTTAAAATACTGGTCACAACTATACTAACACCTTTTAAATTTAACATGATTTGAACATACTGAAATTGTGTAAACACAGTTTTGAATAACAAGTATAAGCTTTCATTTTCACAGAAATTGATGTAGTTCTTCCAACTTTGTCTGTAGCTTGCGCTGAAAGGAAAACTTAATTAGTCTAAACATGATTCACATATATTTTACATATTTTCTGTTCTGATTAGAATATTCTGAAAAGAGAAAATTAGATATCATCCTTTGTTTTTATTATACCAGAACATAATTTAGTTGTGGCCATTTGCGTGGCTCTCAAAAAACTCTTTGTAGCTAATAACTTTTTAAAACTTCAAAGCCAATAGTTTTCTCTACTGGTTATTGTAATTATTAATGATCTTGTAATTTTAATGCAGTAGAAAATAAATAGGGCACCTGACACACCTTCTAATCAGAGAAATGGGACTGGTTTTAAAGAATGTTTTTGTCCGATTGCAAATCAGAGTAATTCACAAAACACCAGGAAAACAAACATTCTGATAAAAGAAACCCTATAGCCAACAGCATCTCATAAAGTTTCAGACGAGAGTTTCAAACCTGGCTGTGCTCACCAACATCCCTCATCTCTGCCTTGGACAAGCTCTCGTGACACATCATGCAGGGCATATATCCACTCATAAATATTCCCTGAATACCCTGTCACACACATCTTTCTTTTTCTTAGTTTGTTAAAGTTTGCACTTCTCCAGTACCATTTTATTAGTTTACAAACCATCAAAGCAGAGCAGTTTGTCCATCTCTAATTCTGCAGGAACAGATCAGCATGCACATTCAGAGCAGTTCCTGCTACACGAGACAGACATTCCCTAGCTAGTAGTTGTCATCTCTATTCTTGGAAACAGCAAAGGGACCAAAGATCTTTCCTATTACATTTTCTTCTGTTCTGACACCAGCTCTTATTAAGCAACCTGCTTCCCACATCCTTCTATCACTTATTCTCTTTCTTCTTTTTTATAAACTTGTCTCGAAAAGCAGCGAGCTTGAAGGCCGCCTTCCCCAGGGGGCCCAAAGCTACGGTGCAAATCCCGTGGGAGCACTGGAAAAGGCAGCAGCTCAGCTGCGCACTGCAGAAAAGCACAGCTCCTGAGACAGGCACCAGCTGAGCACATCCGTGTGAGAAGCCTATGAGCAGAATCAAGCTCTGTTTTACACAACAACTACCACACGCATTTCTAACATCAGTCTGAAAATGAAGGTACCACGGTCAGAATCTATGAATTATACTGAAAGAGAGCTGGGCAAACTCATCTTTCAACAGGACTTTTTTAGTATTAAATGTGAATGAAGACAAGGAGAACACAGCGGGGGATTATTCTTAAAATATAGAAGTCTCATCATCAAAAACTGAGTTTCTGAAACTCATTCTTTGACATTTAACCATCTGTGAGACAAGACAGCAGAGCAAGTATGAGCATGCTACAAGGAACCCTGGATTCCTCTAATAAGACAGCAGTTCAGGTGCTAATTAAAGGAAGATAAGACATCTAGAGGAGAAAACCTTGGTCTTCACATATAGAGGCCTGGGGAGGAAACAGCCCTAATTTCGATGGGAAAACCAACCCACCTGCCGTTACAATAAGTAGCTTGTAATGACAGCTTGTGGTTTCTGTAGTTCATGGGCAGCCCATTATGGAGCAGCAGTTCTACACTATGTTTTTTATTTACAATTACATTTTATGTTATAACTGGTTGATGAAATTAGTCTTTTGTGAATGCAATTCAAGCCTAAAAGCAAGAAGAGGGCCCTTTTCCACAGCCTTAATGGTCTTGGCTTGCTTAGAGATAGCATTTTGTTCCAGCAGTGAACCCCTTCTGCAAACTGCCCAGTGCTTAGCCTGAAAGAGGTGACTGAATCCAGGTGCACATCATTTAAGACTGATGTATATTGCTCTCTTCTGCCTCTTCTCTTTTTTTTTTTTGTAGCTTCCTCCATTATCTGAACTGTTCCCCTTCTTCGTGTACACCAGCTTTTTGATTCATTAGTTCCAGTGGTCTGAGAAGACACATAAAGAGAGTTATTCCCCTTCTAATGTTAGCAGCTTTAACAAGCACGACACAAAATTACAGCCCTCATTCCTTGCACAGACAGGTAGGTACATTACTGATGCCACCCTTCAAGGAAAGACAGACAACCACTAAAAAGATGCAAGCGGCTGCATATTAAGTGAGACTTGTGCATTACTAAGCAGCATATTGTAATAAAGAAAAATATATTGTCCTACAGCAAGGATTATGAAATACCTAAATGCTGCATAAAGTATAATTAACAGGACATTATGGATTTATAAAGCTGTAATGCCACAAAATTGCTATTCATAAATTAAATGAAACTGAACAGTCATATGTTTCCAAACTCTTCTTCACGTGCACTGCAATGAGAGATGAATTATTTAATGCTGTGCAGAAAGTAGCAACCTCTTCCAAATGCAGTCTGGATTACTGCTAACATGAGGGTGACTCAGAAGAGATCCTTTATGTTTGAGCTTTATGGATGCAGCTTAACTGTACTGAAGAGAGCAATAAGTATTATAAATCAGGTTAGTAAAGAACACTGCTTATTGCAAAAGGTTTAGCAATAAAGTTCAATAATTTGCCCTTTCTCCCTAAACTCCTGAACTTGGAGAGAGGAAAAATGAGAGTTCAGATCTGTCCTAGTACACAAGAAGTCAGGCTATGAACTAATAATATACGAACTAATTTTCCTCATGTACATAGTTACAGCACAAGACACTCCTGGTGAATACCACAAAGTCTTCTTAAGTAGTAGTGGGGAGTATCTATAAATACTAAACCCACCTTTGATTTTGTGCAGTTTCTGCATCAACAAGCCTCCACTTTAGATAAGGTTCCAACACTAATTGCTCAAAATGTCTCCGTCTGAATTTGTACATCAGGACAGAAACTTAGTGAGGATACAACCACACAATATGCAGCCAGTTCTACCAGGAATATTTTATATTTTGACTAATGACTTACGTGCAAATATCACTGTGTTTCAAACTCAAGCCTTTTCATAAGCTCAAGTAACGAGACATACAACCAAACTGTACCAATGTTTAAAAGAACTGTGCCAGTTCATGAAGGGAGATCGTTCTTACTTTGTTGCCTCTTTATTCTTTTTACATCATTTCTCAAGTATGTTAACATGCTTTTGTATTACTTACAATTTAATAAATCCTTTATCTGTCTGATATGGGGGTATGCACATGCTAATCACATTTAGGATGTACTATTCAGTTAGAAAAATCCAATTGTTTAGATACAGTGTGAAAAGTCTTTAATTAAAATATATGTTTTAATTAGACAGATTGTGCTTCCGAACTGAGAGATTCCATGTTTCTTAAATTATAGATCATTTAATTTACAGATGGTATAAGCAAGAAAAAAAGTACTGGAACTTATCATAGACATTCCTCAGATGGAACAAAAATATTCAAAAATTACCAAAAAGCAGATTTTTAGTCTTATTTTCCTGTTCTTAGAACCTGACTTTTTTCCAGTTGAAGTCTCTTCTCTTACTCATACTAAATGATATGACTTGGTATTTTCAAGGTCCTGGGACAATGTCTTTCAATGAACGCTATGTGGCTGGTGGTTGTCATGGTGTCTCACAGTGAAGCACCAAACAAGAGGACAGCCTCTAGGGATGATAAACAGCATTCCCCCAAACTTCATACTCTTCCATTGCCTGTTGTCCATGTCCTAGCAAATGAGACTTCTCTACACACGTCTGAACATTTTAATGCTTGCTTAATGGCGTGTAATGCTATGTGTGATGTTACAGTTCACTCACTACTTTGGAATCCAGCGTTGCTTCTTTAAAAAACAAATTGCTACAAGTGTAAGAAACAGCCCCTCAAAATAAAGGCAGAGCTAAGAATCTGCATGAACACTTGTTCTCAGTCACAATCTATATTACTGATCTTGATGTGGCCCCTCAGCTCTAACTAACACAGAACTTGGAATAATACAGAATATTTAGAAGTTCTAAATTATGCTCTTCCACATGGGTTACTTCACGCAAGCCAGCACAAACTGCTTAGGAAATCCTCTGGTAGCACTTTTGTGGTACCCGTGCTACACCNATTACTGATTTTGATGTGGCCCCTCAGCTCTAACACAGAACTTGGAATAGTACAGAATACTTAGAAGTTCTAAATTATGCTCTTCCACATGGGTTACTTCACGCAAGCCAGCACAAACTGCTTAGGAAATCCTCTGGTACCACTTTTGTGGTACCCGTGCTACACTTCTGTAGCTATGGGGAAGTTCCAACCAAGAGCTATCCAGCCCATGCGTGGGACAGAGGACTGCTTAGGAACTGCCTGCAGAACAAGGATGTTCTCCAGGTAACCGGGAGGGAGGCCTGGCTTTCCGCAAGAATTTCTACCCGCTGTCGTTGAACAAATGGTGACAAGTGTCAGGAGGAAAGTTCACAGATTTNCCTCTGGTAGCACTTTTGTGGTACCCGTGCTACACCTCTTCTGTAGCTATGGGCAAGTTCCAACCAAGAGCTAACCAGCCCATGTGTGGTACAGAGGACTGCTTAGGAACTGCCTACAGAACAAGGATGTTCTCCAGGTAACCGGGAGGGAGGCCTGGCTTTCCGCAAGAATTTCTACCCGCTGTCGTTGAACAAATGGTGACAAGTGTCAGGAGGAAAGTTCACAGATTTTATGGAAGCACAAACCAATGCCTGCATGTATAATTATGGGAAAGAGTGTAGTACGTTGCAGGCGAAGCTCTTTGCAAAGTACTGCAAGTCTGCCAACTGTGAGGCAGAATGTAACTGGGAGACAGGTTGTAGAGTAATTTAGAAATTCTAACAGTGATGTAATTCTCATTATTATTCATGTAACAGGCAAGTAATAAAGGTACCATGAGGCATGACTTTTTTATTAGCATAATTTTCCTCTTGATGTTACCCTTACGGTTTTCTTATGTTGACAAATGACTGTTGCCCATTCCTACACCTGCTACTTTCTCTCTTGCACAAATTATTTTATGCTTCTGTTCTATTTAATATAACAGGCTTTTTCATTTTATTTCTGTTTAATTACTTTTGCTTTCTGTATGCATTTAAGCAATGGTTATAGTTGGTTACAGTTAACTGAATTATTGTTATATACATTACTCAGTTATATGGTGATATTTGCCCAAAATTTTAATAAATATGAACTTTGCAAATTCAGTGTTTTTTGTAATCAATGCTACATTCTGGATTATAATTTCAGTATGCGGACCATAAGCTGGAAATCATTTTCACATCAAGCAATTCAGATCAAGTTGAGTACCACCTAGCTCAAAGACTTTGCAACTATTTTCTTAATGCAATGCTCTACTCAACAGCGAGGTTACACTTTGCAGAGACTGCTAAGATGGTGTTTAAAGCAGATCTATGTTTAAAACACAATCTCTATTGCCTCTTTTAAGAGTGTGCATCCTACAAAATGAGTATCAGTACAACAGATCCTGTAGCACTTTCAGACAAGGTTTTGAAACAATAGTTCCCTAAAATCTTTTGATGTACTTGCTCTAGGGTTAGTTTACGGTTAGTTTTTCAGGTTAACTACTCAGATACTTTCCATGGAAATCAATGGAGACATGAAGCTACTTTTTTAAGGTCCTGTGAAGTCAACTCCTGTAAATGCCTTCTGCTTCAGCTTATCAGGATCTTCAGAGAGGTAACAGCTAAACACCAGCATCCAAATGAAAAGGAATTTTCACTGTAACTACCTTCCAGTTGGCTCCTTATGAAGAAAATATATACCGTGATTGCACTTAGTTCTTTGAGAAGGTCACATTTTAGTTAAATGAAGTTCCTGTTCAGATAGTCTAACAGCAGACATGTTTTTTTATTCCAAGATGTTTCACTTGATTCCAAATTAGGAAACTTCACTCAGATACCTAAACAAAATCCTCGTGGAACCATTCAATGACACAGTCATGAAAGTCAGAGCAGTCTAGACTCCTTTCCTGGCTTTTACAAGATCTAAAGACATGAATTTCTTTGCTAGTCCTTCCTCATCAATACAGTATTGGTACAATTAGACAAGATGAAAGTTCATCAATATATTTGCATTCATATAGTTCTTTAAGCAAAAAAAAAAAAAAAAAAAAAAAGCGCAATTTAGGAGCATTTTTACTTTGTACTACAAGTACCAAAGCTTGACCTAACCAAAAAGTATCACCTCAAAGTATTGTAGATGTGAGAAGGTGGAAAACTCATTTTCAAATGGCAACTCCACTTCCCGATAGTTGCAAGCCACCTAAATTCCCACTTCGTATTTTTAATGTGCGAGAGGCAGAGAGAAGTCAAAGGGCAGACATCCTAAGTTAAAGATATCGTTCTTATGATTATCATTTGATAATGATAACAAAGGTAAGGTGAAATTTTAAATTTTCTGTTCTGAGAAACTTTTTGCTTAGTGTTTCGTGTACAGTGAGATTTTGTTGTGATGAGTATCATCATAAAGTAAGTGTGAGATTTCAATCTGATACTTATCACTCAGCCTTCTCCACCACCATTTTAGTATCAAAAATTTCATTTCAGCCACAGTGCAAAAGGATGAAGTTGTGGAAAAAATTTCAAGTAGAGGGACATTTTAAAATTTGACACATATGAAAGAAAAGAGACCAAATCTGAAAGGCTTTGCAAGACTAACTAGCAAAGTTATCTGCCACTGCAATACCCCAGCCATGCGACTGCTCTCAGAGCACACCTGCCTTCACACTTCTCAAAAAACCTGGAGAGAGGCAAACCATCCATCCAATAACGACAAAGAACGCTTTTCATATATACCAGTATTTGTGTTTGTTGCTGAAGTGATCAATGTCTATGTGCTTGTGCTGAATGTCGTTTAGTTAAGAAGTAATTTCGAAGAGAAAAATCCATATTAGAGTATTAGAGATCAATCCAGTTCTTACGGAACTACTGGCCTGTGAGAATTCGGAACTGTTCCTAACGCGCAACTACGGCATAAAAGTGAATATTTTTCCATTATCGAACATACAGTTGTTAAGGGCACTTAAACTAGACAGCATTCGTGGATTCACTTTTTTTCATTCATTTTGCTCTCTATTTTTTTTTCTAGTGGTATATAATCAAGAATATTGTAATACTAAAGACAGAAAATAACAAACTATTCACACATATGTATTATTATAAAATCTATCAGCATGTTTTTAATTATTTTATGATGCTCATTGGTATGGTATCATGGTATGAGTCAAACAAAAATTGTTTGATTAAATGGGAGATTTTTCTAGCTGGTTAGTTGGAATTAACACATTTTCCATAAGCTTTGATATTTCAAGTTATTTTCAGACACCGTGAGCGCAGACCCCAGGATGGGAATATAGTATCCTTTCTCAAAATGACTAAAAGAATCATAAGCTGTAACAGACGTATTTTATTTTACTCTCTATGTTTAGGAAGGCTGCTAGTGCTAGCTGAATAATAATAAAAAAAAATCCCATTCATCTTTGGCAAAAATAATACTGAAGTTGTAGGAGCTGAGCAATGGGCAAGTTACTCAGCTAAACAACCATAGGCTGAAGCTGAGTTTTCTGGGGAGTCTCATGGCAGTAACAGATTGGTTTCTAGGCGATCTGGACATCTGCCTTTCTGAGGCTAGAACAAGCCCACGCTCTCTGTCTATCTTAAAGCAATATTAAAGAAAAAAAACAAGAGGGGAACTTTTATTTTTGAAATCCCAAGCCTAACAACAGACCTTCTCTGGCACACGCCATTCGAACTGATGGGGATGCCGGCTCTGAGGGGAGCCCTCATTTACCTAGTAGCCCAGCTAGCTGCTGTCTTAAAAGCAGCAAAAACTAATCGAGACCCGTAGCTGCCTTTTATCTAAAGGCCCCTAGTTACTATGACGACTATGTTTAGCATGCCACCGTCTTCAAATGTATTTTTCCCCATGAAATTAGATATATAAAAGGAATGTGCGTGAGGAATCTGCTCTTGTTGTATGCCGGCTGCCTCTCGGGGTCTAGGCGGCCATTTTCGCTGTTGCGGTGGGGAGGCTGGAGCAGGGGCAACTTTTCTTTCAGTCATCTGGAAACCACCTGAATCGTTTCGGGAACAGGTCCCGCACTGTGGGGAATGAAAGGATTTAAAAACAGATTCTTTCAAATGTCAGGAGCGTCAGAGAAATTCAGCAGAAAAACTTAAAAAAAAAAAAAAAAGTTCATATTGAGATTGCTTCAGAAGTTACCTACCCACAGGGACCTGTCTATTCTACAGCTCAAGAGAACCCATGTCGGGAAACCATCTCTATCTCTTCTTGTGGACTTAGCCAGAACTATCAGCTAAAAATAATCTGCAATATTACTTGATTTTCTGATGAATACAGTAGAAACACTGAACTCAGCAAAACTGTGTTTATTCCACACTACACANGACCTGTCTGTTCTACAGCTCAAGAGAAGAGGCTCAGGCAACCCATGTCGGGAAACCATCTCTATCTCTTCTTGTCGACTTAGCCAAAACTATCAGCTAAAAATAATCTGCAATATTACTTGATTTTCTGATGAATACATTAGAAACACTGAACTCAGCAAAACTGTGTTTATTCCACACTACACAACCTGCCACTAGAATCTGTATTTTTTATTTTTTTTATATACTGTATCACAACCATCTGCATCTTAACGTTCTCCAATGAATTCCTTGCCAACCACATCAGCGCATAGCTAGTCAACACCCTCTTCAAAATCAGTCCCTGCTACTGTACTAGAAAAACTCCAAAATAAATAAGAATATATAGCAGGGTCCAAACAAGACTAGAGCTTCAGGGAAAGTCTCCAACATCTATTCTCTGTGTGAAGTAGGAGAGACCGAATCGTGCCTTGTGCTCCTGCTTTCCTTACGGAGCACAGGTCCCACAGGTCTCCTCCCCAGATATGTTACAAACGAGTTACCTGAGCACCTGGCTGCTGGGCAGGGAGAGCTGTTACGGACTGAAAGCAATGTGAAAAACTGCTTCAATGGTTTGCTATTCGTCTTGCTAAAAAATAAGTTTTGTGACGGTAAATTGTCTATTATTGTATAGCTGCTGTTCACATACCAACCTACATTAACCTCCAATCAAAGATTCACCAGAAAAAAAAAATCAATTTCAATAAACAAGAATTTACAGTTACACATTTTTCCCCCTTCATTTTCTGTAAGAAAAAGTTAGTGGCCAATGGTGCTTAATGATTATGGTTCCATTTCTGGTTCCCCAGCCTCTTTCGTATACCTGAAATCCATCTGATTCTTGTAGAGCTCATGTGGAAAGCTCCAGGCATTTTTGCCTTTTTGCAGCATAAATTTCTCCTACTCCACCGGGAAAAAAAGGAAAAAAAAAAAAAAAAGGAAAAAAAAAAAAAAAAAGCTTTCAATGGCACTCCTAGCTGTATTCTTGCAAATAAACCAAAATTACATTTACTTCTTACAAACAAACACCTTAATGCATCAGTTGGAACAGTAGGAAATGTTGCAGCACATTGGAATGCACAGGCTGTAGCAGACGAATGGACAAGAAGAGAATTTGCTGACTGGTTGTCAAAATGAGCAAGTATTTACAGTGGCTGAACTCCCCTCAAATTTTGAAGTCTTCACATTCTTAAGGATACCAAGAAGGAAAAAAGAAACTTTGTATGGCAATGTAAAAATACGGATTAAAAAATACATAGATTTAACAAATCAAAATCATATTAACAGACTGGGATTTTTAGCTGCTACTAATTCTATCTTATAGTTGTCTTGTTTGAACAGCTCATTAAGCAGAATATTCTCTTCATGGCTGCTATACACAGCATTGTCTATCAAGTGAGGAACTTAGGAATGCCTGTGCAAAAATGGTTTCTACTAGACAGTTGCTCCCCTGCAAATTCTCAGGATAAATTCTTGGTAGGACAAATTTTAGGTAATGAGGATTTTAAACTAGAATTTTAAAAAGTCCTGATAAAGGTATAGCACATGGAGAGCATGGCTTCATTTTCATATGCAAGAAGGATCTGCAGTTCAAAGAAATTTCTCACTCATAAATTGAGCCCTCTTTTTTCTGATTAATTAGAAATCATTGTAAGAAAACCACAACGGTCTTCCCTCAAAAAAAAAAAACTAGGTATATTCACAAGTATGTTAGAGAAGATCTGCAAAGCCTTCATTAAAGCAATCATAAAATACTGTAACCTTCCAAAGCTCATATATTATTTAAAATATGAGTATTTTGGCTTATTAATAAAGTACAAAAAGTATCCTAAAGGTCTAATTAATGCCAAATGAAATTTTAAGTGCGAGAGTATTTTGAAATGAATGGTCAAATTAAAATTGATGGCAATTCCCACAGTACGATGTACAAAACATTCATAGCGATCAAAGCAATAGGAAATGAAAGGGAAACATTTTCTAAAAATTATTTTGAATGTGTGAAAAAGAAGATACATAAGGGAATGATTACATTTTAAAAAGTGATTTTAAAAGCCCCTGTGACTTTAAAAGTCAAATACTTTGGTATTATTTTTTTCCTCCCTCTGTATGAGATATTAATGAGAAGTTTAATACTAGCTTTTAGTTGAATGTCACATTCCTCCAACTTTTTGATACCTGCTGTGATAAATTGAGTGTATTTCAAGAGAAAAATCCTAGGTATAGGTATCCTGCATCAAAGAGGAGTGTCACATTTACACTTTNACTCCCCGTCCCCCTCCCCCTTGATTACTTTATGAAAGTAATCAATTGGAAAATGTTCTGCGGATTCTGGGAACAAACACTGTGACTTGTTCACATATTTATGGCAATTTGAGACATCAGTTAATTGCTCTTCTTGAAGCAAAAAGATACAGGAAAAAAGAGTTTAAAGAAACCTTACAGTAGATGCTTTCTCCCTGTTCATTCTCCTCAAGGCAAATACTAGGGCAGCCAGGTGCTCATGCAGAGTGTTATTTTAAAGGAAGTAACATAAATTCGGCCTGGTTTAAGCTTTTTAAGTCATGACCAGCGACTGGCAGTACTGGGGCATGACTCAATGACCTGCAAGTTTTAATCTAGTTTTGAAAAGTCACTTTTCATGAAACCAATTTTGAACAGTGCACAACAGTGCAGGACCTGTGCACTGAATATGCTTGGGACTAAGAAAAAAAAAAAATCTGATAAAGTCATTATCTTCTTGCAGATGTTATCCTAATAAGTCTGAGAATTACTGCTAGGATGGTTTCTAAAAATAAGTTTTTTTCAACAGAAACTAGGATGAAAGAAATGGTTCCTGCTACATTTTATGGTTTCCAAGGTTATAACTCTAGTTGTAGTCATAATATTATGCAAGTTGGAGCAATTACCGAATGCCCAAACTTCAGTTCTGAAGTCTGCAACATCATTTCCATTTCTTCACTAAACACAATGAGCAAGTATGAAAGGTCAAGGTTATAACCTGTTTGAATGAAACAGCACTAAAAAGACATGGACAAAAGAAAAAAGGAAAAAAGTTTTGGCAATATCTTGAGCATAAATCACTTACTTTTACACAGAAGATGAGACTACTCTTGTTATAAGTACTCCAGGAAATCATTATATTTGCTTTAACTAAACTGTGACAGCCAGCTTCATCCAACAGAGCTTGATCTGTTGGATGGCCATATAAATGGCCCAGACCACAAGTTACAGAAAGAATCCCTGTCAGGTGAGAGCAGCCCTCGGTTTGGCATTCTCCTCTTCTAAACTTAACTCTTCTAGTTAATTTTTCCAGATTAACTCTTCGTGTGCAAAGCTTGTTAACATGGCAAATTTGTACCACCTCATTAAAAGCCTTGCAGGCATCCACGTCCAGAGGTGATTCCTAAATCATTCATGACACCACTGCACTATGAACTCAAACTGGCAAATTATTTACCTAGTTATTTAGGTCTCCTTGGGACATTTGCTGCTACAGTACAAAACAATGCGAGGAAAACAAACTAGGCAGAGAGATAGAACAAACCAATGGTTGCATGTTTTCCTTCATTATTCCTTGAAAATATTCCTTGAAATTATTCCTTGAAAATTAATACATAAAGTTGAAAAGGTTAAAAAATACATAAAAGTTAAAAATACCTTATGGGGCTGTGTAAGTGGCCTAAGGAGGGCACCCGCAGAACATTTTATATACAGTAAAAAAAGAATTATATTGAATGCATTACATTTTGAATTTTAAATTTTGAATAAATCAGGTACAACATGCCAAGAGATTTGCTTTTCATTCCCGTTTCAACAAAAGCTTGTACCAAAAGGCACATGTTCATTTGAAACGTCTAATTTATCTTATCTACTAAGATTATTTTCTCTGTGTAATGTGATTTGGATTGCTGCTAAACAGGTACATTTCCTGCCAAATCTGCCCAGACTAACAGGTGGATGTTTCCAGAGCAGTTGAGACCTCAGTCTGCAACAGCGGTGAAGAAGAGACAACTATTCAGTTGTGTTAATACACAAAACACGCTGGCAGATGACATTCTGAAGTCGCCTATAGAAGTTCACTTGTTAGTCTGGAAATGACAAAGCTTGAAAGTTTTCATTAGTCTAACAAGCTTTACTTATATTTTTACAGTTGTCTACAGGCTTGAATCACCGATGGGCATCAAGAATAGAATATGTCATTTCTAAAAAAAGTAAACTAATTATTTGACTGTTGTAAACTTCAAACATGGGGTCTCCAGTTTACATCAGCAGATGCACAGGCCCCAAACTGAGGTCTAATGTCTTTATCAGAGAGCAGGATGGCAGGCCCTACAAGCTGATCACTAGTCCAGTACTGCTGCTGATTTCAGTGAGGGCAACTTAGGCACAAAAACACATTTGTACGCACATGCTTAAGAATCTATGCTTTAGCTTGCTAGCACTTCTGCCCCCACATCCTTTTTTGCTTTGTTTGTGGTAGTGCTTTTTAAAAAGTACAATCTCTACATACCCAGTAAACCACATGGGAACTAACAGAAGCTTCTCCAAGTGGAGAGGAAGAAAAAAAAATCATCAGAAACTCTAAATGCTAAGCTCTAAACTCTCCAGGGCGACATAAAACTCCTTATGCTGCTAAGTTCCATCCTGTTGTGGGCAGAGTGATGCTGATATCTCAGCTGAGAATTCGTACATTATAGTGTATGTCTTTTTAACACACAGTTTACATTTTAGGATTACTCGTGTAATCCTATCAAATTCAGTGCGGTCAATACATAATCCTGATTAATTTTAGCATTTTCTAAGAGTTGCATCGGGTCAGAAATAATCAGCAGGAGAACCCTGCATGAAACCGAGGCGTGAACTTTCTAAACTCATCCAGACGGACTTACTCTGAATTTCTGTATTATCAAGAATTCCACTTACACAGTTTCAATACAATTTGGAGAGAGGGGAAAAAAAAGGGGGGGGAGGGGGAAATAAAAAGTAGAATTTTTCCTAGCAGAGCAAGAAACCAAAGCGGGTTTAGAGTCAGTTTGTCCGAATAGTAGAATAGGATGCAGTCACTATTGCTTTTATTACTGATAATGGCTAAATGTAAGAATTGTGCATTACATAAATCCTTGATTCTGCACTAAATCCAAAAATAGGATTTCATTACTTAAAACGTGATTAAAAAAAGGAATCCATGCTCTTAAATCCAAAACTACTACTTGAAAATCCTTATTCAGCTGTCATTTAAGCCTAGAGGTGCCTAAATTGACTAGACACCTCAGACATGTGCCTTAAAGATCTCCAGGTGTCTAATGTTTCACATTTGGGCACTCCTGGCAGCCTTTAATCTTCACGGCGCTGCATAACTTAGTGCTTAAGCTCAGTCAGGTTCTATAAATCTGTCACATTGGACTGCTTAGAAAAGAGAGATACAAACCTGTCTTTGCAAGGCACAAGAAGGGGCAGCAAGGCAGGGCAGGCAGGGTATATTCCACATACCTGGTCTGTAGAATAACACGCGGACTACCTTTATTTAATTCATGCTCATGTCCAGCAGTAGCAAACACAGATCTCTGAGTACTATCAGCACTTGCGCTATTCTGCCGAAGAAACACTCTCCATCTCTCTCTAAAAGGATTCAGTAGTAGGAGTCAGGGTTGGCAGGTAAAAACATTTCTGAATCTTTAGCTTAGGGCTTCGAGTGCTCATCTGAACAAGAACATCGCGGTTTGGTTACTCTGACAGTAATTGTTAGGATATAGTTTACATTAAACCATCACTGGATTAAAAAAAAAAAAAAAAAAAAAAAAGACACAACAAGGTGTGGGTGGCAGCAAAGCCCCGCGAGGCCCCTCTCAGGTGACAGTATTAAATATTAGACTCAAAATTTAAACCTATGCTTGTACGCTTCGTTTCTCTCCAGACCAAGGAATCCTGATTTTTTTCTCTCAGCTGTATAGGTTTAAAAACAAGGAACTGTAGTTCAGTTGCTCTTTCATTCCTTTACAGAAGTTTAAAGTATTTTGCAAAAAAGAGGAAAATCTCCAACAATCCCTTCAAAGAAAAATCCTGCTTCTCCATATCTAGTTCAGAAGAGTGTTTTAGATAATAATTGGCAGGAAACAGATACCTTCCTGCTGGGCCATGATTTAGGATACACTTCAATCTTCAAACTTTGCGATTTTGATCTTCCTCGGTGGTTTTCTGATCAATGCAAAGTCTGGATTTTCTTTTACATTTTCTTTTTTGCTTTTTGCAATTTCACTCTGAGGACACAAAATTACAAAGCACTACATAAAAAGCTGCATGTAGCATTGAAAGCCAAAGAGGGAAGGTTGGAATTATACTCTAAACAAATAAAGTTTTTTGGAATTAGGCCTTTTATTTGGAGAATTCCTAATTTCAGGACTCACAGAACAATTTCAGATATAACCACTTTTGTTAAAATAGCGCATTTACCTTCATAACAGCTAATCATACACCTGTGTTTTGCCCTTGCTAATAGCCTCACCAATTTTAATAAAAATATTTTTCCTGAAGTTATGCAAAACTGCACTGTTTGAGGTCTGAGTACCTCAAGGGAAATTCAAAAATTTTAGGTCAAAATCAATAAGAAAACCAGAATACACTAACACACCAAATTCTTGTGTGATAGAAACAGGTGCTATTTTTCCAGCCAGCCACCTTTGACAGGGTGCTAGGGCATTAATGTCAGGCTTATATTCTCTAGCTAATTCTTCATCTCTTCCTATCTGTCCTTTGGGTCTGTCACTACAGCAGCTCGAGGCACTGCTGTTCTCCGCATGGGAGTAGACTGGGGACCAGTTGTACGGCTGCCTGTGATTCCAGGGGATGGGACTTAACTACCCAGGGATAGAAGAGACCATCTGTCATCCCACAAAACTCCGTGTGTGGACAGCTAATTTACATGCTGGCTCATTTAAGTGAAAGATGTGTATTGATAAAGCCTATTAAATTATTGTGTGACTAATATTTCTCTCCATCAATATATGACAAGCAATAAACAAGATCACATAGGCAGCTTACTGTGTATTTGATCACTGTATCAATACAATATATCTTATTTCAAGAGGAGAGATCTTTTTGAAGATAATATTTTATAGCGAGGGTGAAAGGCTGAGAAACCTAAACTCCGCTGCAGTATGCAGGTTGCTTTGTTGTCTTTACTCTCAAGCTCTGAAAACGCAATGCAATGCAGCTACCATTGAAAAGATTAAACCAGAAAGCACTGCAGTGGTATGGAAAAAAATGGATGAAAAGAACACCTGAGCATAAACCGAGTATGGCACCATCATGTGAATCTGAGCTTCTATGAACTTGCCCACTATCTGATTAAAGATAGCCCTGGGTCTCCTTGCTGAGACTGCCGCTATGGTCTGTTAAGCCCTGTCATTGGTATTTATGGGCTGCAGACACCTGTCCACTCGGAACTGGCCTGAGAGCGGCTATCACAGTTACCCTCCTGCAAATAAAGCTCCATATGTTCCAAAGGCTGCATAAGCGAGCCCTGGCTCATAACGCCTTGCAGCAGCAACCTGAAGCTGGAGCATCATCCTGAGGTCAGTGTGGAGCTGGGCACGGGAGGGAGACAGATGGACACTCCCCGTAGCAAAAAAAAAAAAAAAAACCCAAAANAGCTGGGCATGGGAGGGAGACAGATGGACACTCCCCATAGCAAAAAAAAAAAAAAACCCAATGCCCGAGATGAAGTGATAACCTTGCCACTGTTGGGAGGGAGACAGATGGACACTCCCCATAGCAAAAAAAAAAAAAAACCCAATGCCCGAGATGAAGTGATAACCTTGCCACTGTTCACTTGAACTTTCTTGGCCATCACAGAGGGTTCTGGTCAGTCAGAAAAAAAAATCTAAGCATCTCTCTTACCTACCTTCATGGCATGTGTTATGATTACTGAAAATACACATTAATTATCTTATTCTGAACCAATTTTCAGATTTCATAGCTAGCAAAACAGTTTTGGGAGTTTTGCTCTCCTAAAAATTAATACCTGCAACTTTACCTTTTATTTTTGAATATAAATAGAAGCATACAAGTGCTTGATGGTTTTTCTTCATTTATTTTTAAATGTTAAGCTAGTGTTAAAGTATTGCATCTTTTAATCAACTTAAATCCTTCCTGTCTCTTGGAAACAATCCAGGCACTGACAAGGAATTAGCAGAAAGACTGATCAGGAGAGAATATACACCTGTTTATTACAAGAAAAAAAAAATCCATCACATTTAAAATAGCAAGGACTTAATCACGCTGAAGAGAGATTCTGAGGGAAAAAGATACGGAAAAGTCATACCAACTTTTTTTGTACATAAAAAAAAAAAAAAAAGCTAAAAGACCTACTGGCATGAGGAAATAGGCAGATATTGTCCATTGTTAGAAGACAGTCTTAGGGTAGGAATGATACAATAATACAATGCCGTAATAATTGAGATTTAACAATTAGCTCTAAATACTTTCAGTTGGAAATATTATTCTCAATGCTGTACCAAAGGTGATGCAAGAATAACATTAAGGGTTTTTTTGGAACACCTATGAAAGGACAGTCTGATTTCCCACTATTCTATAATTGAAACAGTATGAACAAGCAACCGAACCTTTCTCTAAAGAACTATAATGTTCCTGTAATGCTACTCTGTTGTACTCGTTACATCACCTTGAAGATCTGGGCTATAGAAAAATGGAAGAGCAACACAAAGTGTTGGCTACAGTAAGACTAATACAAAGCGGCATTTTTCCCAACAAACTCTCATTTCATTGGTACTGGATAAAATGAAAGGATCCAGCCTTCTGCTTCTATTAATTACGTTCCTGCTCTCAGCCCCACCTGAAAATCTAACGACCTAAGTGAATAGCAACAGCTGAGCTGTGGACAATGGCTTTACACACAACAAGACAGATTAGGTCAACTTTTAATTTGAGAAGAATTTGGGAATTTGATCATTTCAATGTAACGGGGAGAAATGATGTTCTTCCTGAACAAAAGATTGTGTAATGCATGTAGCCCAAAAGATTTCAGCAAATCCTCCCAACCTAGAGCTTGCTTTAATAAGATGTGTCCAAAAAAGCATTGTAATATGAAGAATTTCTGACTTATAATTCGTGAATCCTGTGCAAAACACATGATTGATAGAAACAGAAAAAGGAATAGCATGGGGAAAGTTTACCAGCCTCTCAGAAAAGCAGTGTGAATATTCCATATATTCATAGCTTTCTTCCACATGACAAGATTTCATTTAAACCTTTAGTACTGGGATCAGAATATATACAAGATCCTAAACAAACGCGTGTGCTACAGCCCTGCAGCACAGCCACAGCTCCTACAAAAATTAGTCAGCTGAAGTAAAGGCTGAAGTTAGTCCTCGAGAAGACCTGATTCAGCTCTGCATTCTGCATGCCCACCAACCCACTATTAGCCCGTAAACAGCCGTTCCACATTAGCTGCTCTTGTTCACTTCAGCGATTCCTTTTAGAACATTTTTCTTTGGTTCGGTGATGTTGTTCTGTAACAATAGCCGATTCACAGGCTAGACCATTGAAAATATATTAGTGCAGCACAAGCCCTCAGTCCTACTGAGGAGGGTGGCAGTAATCCACTGTGCAATAACAAAGAAAAAAGACTCCATCAAATTCTACCCAACTCTAGCTTCAGCACCAGGGTTGTAATAAAACAGTGATCCACAGCACACAGATCAAGGTAGTTGTGTGCATAGGTTTCTGCATAGCATCACTCCGTCTTCTCAAAAGCTACTTAGGAATTATAAATAAGAAACCACACCCATCCTCAGACACACACTTTAGTGTAGGTACTCTATTATCAGATATGAGGAGGACCACAACTTCTATTAATATTATCAGAAAATCAGGCTTCATTTTAATTAAGTTTGCACCTTGGTTTCACAAATGCCACTGAACACGTTTTAAATTTTTTTTAGCCCAACAGTCTAATTTATACCAACTTTCTGTCTAAGAAAAGGAAATGCATAAAAACTGTAATATGAAATACCTGCAGCCAGGAAGTTTTAAAGCCCTAAGCCAACAAAGTACCCCACAATTTAAATGCTGTTTTGGATCTCCAAAGAGCATCCCTTTCTCCCTACATTCTTACATTTCTGTAGCCTGTGCTGTACATGTGACAGGATAATACTGTGCTATGGGCTGTTAAACAATCCCTAAGTCATAATCAATTCTAAAATGTCTTACTCTGTCAATTTACCTTATCACTGGGACCTTTTATTTGTCTTTCCTGTACTATTGTTAAAAATCGGAATTATTTTTGTCCTTGCAGAACAACAGCAGTAGATTATAACTTGTGCATAATGACTTGGAATACTGTCTAGCTGCCCAGTGTGGTGTGCTGTGTCTCTGGTTTAGGTTCAAATGCCCACCATTCAAAATATGGCAGAGGCATTCAAGTGGTTTTGGCAAACTAGTGTAGTTCGGAGAATCTGTCTCTGGAAAGACTGTGCAACAAGAACTACGAAATTTCATTGTACCAGATGGAGCTGCAATTACTCCAGCTCAGGGCATTTGCTTCTACTACCAAGTGTCTTAGGCTCATCCTGATGTTCCATTTTCTGGTTAGAAAAGGTAACAACATAGATAAGGAGTTTTATCCTGTTTTTACAAAATCTCCAACAAAACTTATTGACCTTTTAAGACTAGTTCGTTCAAAAAAATATTTTCGTTATTTTTACTGTAAAAAACAGTCAGTTACACTGAGCACCTGAACACAAATTCAGTTCACATAAGATATATTATTACCATTTTTAGAACAAAGAAAATACCTTTAACAACTAAACCTCTTCGCATATCAATCCATGATCAGAAAACTTCCCTCATAGGTTCAGAGGGATCACGTAGAGATACTGAGGTGAAAAGAAATAATACATTCAACTCAAAATTATAAGCAAATAAGCAAGTCTATTACAGCAAGTGTCAAGGACTCTTGGATAAAGCAGAGTCTGAAAAATGCCTTTTCCTCTCTTGTCTTTCCAGGTTCTCTAGATTGGAATATCAAGGAGAGACACTGCTTATCCTCCAGCTGACAGGAGGAAAGAGTCCAAATCCTAATTCTGTTTTAAATCCTATACCATTAACCTGTTGTTCCTCAAGACATCCGAGTGGAGCCATCCGAACACAAGATCTTAGCCCAGCTCTATATAGGATCAGTCAAGTCAGAGCAAGAAAAACAACACAACAAGCTTCTCTTCAAACTACCAGAAAGCAAGTACGCAAAGGCTTAACCCCTTTTTATGGCATTTCCAGCGTTTACCAATTTTCATCAATTTTCCTGTGTTAAAGTTAAAAAGATCAAGAAAGTCAACAGTCCATCTGCTTATTTCAGACAAGCACAGCCACTTGCTTCCCACTCTGTTGTCCTTCACATTTCCTACAGTTCTGTAGTGAAAACCCACTTGCTTATGGGAATATGTAAAGTGGAAGCAGAAGATTACTTCAGAGAACATGAAACATCTTTTAAAATAGTGATGCCGTAAAATGAGAATATATGCCATATATATGAGAATATGTATAATCAGATTTCTTAAGGCAGATACCATCAAAAATACTTATTCTTTGGCATTACTCAGAATGAACAATATAAGTCATTGTGAGAAAGTAGCATATACAGAAGAAAAACCTTGAAAGAAGCTAAAAGGAAAGGAGTAGTATCCATCAAATATTCACCGACTCAAATTGGTATTCATTTATAGTTTCTCCTAAGTAACAAAGGAACATGGCAAATGGAAGAAAAAATTACAGGAACAGCAATATCTGAAATACAGATGTCACTTAGCTCACTAGACCCATTATTTTCTTTTTTTCTCAGGCTATAAGCAGCATGCCAAGGAACATAGTTCCTATGTGTGGTCATTTCTATGTATTAATATATTTTATAATTTTCTGAGGAGCCATTTCAACTCAGTGCAACAAATGCTAGAGGCAACAGTAGCTATTTATGATTTTTTCCAACTGAATAGCTTTACTACATACACGTACAATTTCAATAACTGTCAGTTCTTCTACCCAACAGCAAAAGAACTTTTCCATTTATTAAATTCTCTGTATTTCATTTATCCAATACATGCTCTAGACTACTCTTCAGTTTTATATTTTGTCTTTCCCCACAGATCATTCAAAGACATCTAATAAGGAACAGTGAAGCAAATTTACTGCACTGTTCCCCTTAAGTCTGTAATCAGCTGTATCTATCAGTGCCATCACATGCTTGGTGTTTCATCTAAACTAGGTTGCTTGGATCCTTTTTTCAAATGTCTACTGAGTAATTTTGTTTATATTTATTCAGAAAGCAGATGTCTTCTATCTCCTGCTTCCTGCTGCCCTTTATCAATATGCCCTAGGGTCATTTTATTCCTTAGTATGGCAGCAGTTTTCCTGAGGACCAGGAAAGGCCCAAAATGAGAAAATTACTCCTAGACGAATAACTGATCCGACTGGTGAAACGTACCGGTGATCTGCCTCCAAACAGAATCCTACCATTTAGGGAAGTCTGATATTTTGGCATCACAGATTTAGCCTAATTTCAGTATGACCCGTCAGTTCAATTAGTCTTGTATCGATCCTCAAATTGTGGAAGGCCCCGCTCCTGAGAGCACCCGAGCAGCTGTTGAGCAGCCGGCCAGGCTGGCGGCCTCGGAGCCCGTGACTCTGCAGAAGCAGCAGGCCCAGGTGCTGAGGCCATGGCGCTCAGGAAGCTCCCTCACCCTACACCAGATTCTTTTAATACTGAGAATTCTTCCTTAGTTGCTTTCATTTTCTTTGAAATCTAGGCCAGGCACATACAGCCAGCTAGCACTGGAAAAACTGCCTAACAGTTTGCTGAGCTGCACCTTAAACCCATTCTGGGGAAGCTGACAAGCCTAGATGGCACTGTAGCTTTTCACCATTTTTAGGACAACACATTTATCCCACAAACACAATCCTGATATTTTTGCCTTCATTCTCAGCCCACAGTCACTCTTACCTGACAAACTTTAGTTTGCATACCTAGCCAGACAGTGATAGCAGGAATTAAGACTAACATGGCTATAAAAACAAATACATCTCTACAGTTGTTTCAGGAAAACTCATTTTGCTGGAACAATATACATCTGTGAGGGATCCAGCCTATTGTTACTGATAAAAGTTTCAGAAGTTGCATGCCTACTACTAATACTTTCTAAGCTTGGTATGCCAGTGCTTGCGAAGTTTCTTATTTTTGTTTGCTCTTCGTTGGCCTCTTACCTGTGGGTCAGCATCAGCCTTCATCCATACCAGGAACAGGCTGTTCCTTCGCTTGTGTAGCAGCTGCTCACGAGAATTGACCGGAATCCTTTTGATTTCAGGATACATGCAACGCCACCTGGTCCAGGATAAGGCAGATTCCTAAGGGGCAAAGAGGGAACAGAAGAGGGAGTGGATTAAAGATGGGGAGCCTGTATCATTCAAAGAGCAGAGCTTGTCCCGCCACACTCTTGCCACCTACTGCTAACATCCTCCATTCCTGCCCATTATTCTTGCTTTTCATTAAACCATGGGAATTTACAGTGTCCTCCCTTAAGCTTAAGCCTGTATAGGCAAGTTTTTAGGTGGAGAGAAATCTATATTGGTGATTCTAAGAGCATCTCATTGTGAAGGACTCTGACAGGCCCTTTCAGTTTAAAGGTAATGGCATTANAAACCATGGCAATTTACAGTGTCCTCCCTCAAGCTTAAGCCTGTATAGGCAAGTTGTTAGGTGGAGAGAAATCTAAGATTCTAAGAGCATCTCATTGTGAAGGACTTTGACAGGCCCTTTCAGTTTAAAGGTAATGGCATTATCTCCGGACCCAATAAAATCATTCAGAACAGTGGAATTCAAATGCTAACTGTCAAACAAAGTGCAAAGACAGTTTTAACTGGAAAAGAGATTCCTACAAAGTTTTGAGCAATGCCTCCCCTATGACTGGGCAAGAAAAAATTAAAAAGCCTTGTTTGTAAAACCGTGTGTTATACAAAACCAGAGTAGTGCAAGTTCAGTAGTATGTGCAGAGCTCAAATGGGGAGTTTGGTAGAATGACAAGACTGATTCCATTCTACCAAATTAACTAATAGTTGGGAATTGATAAAGCAAACTGTTTTACATACAACTGAAATTACATCAGTAATGAGTAGAGACACCAGCAAAAGTAAGTATGTAAGCTATAAACCAGGTTACCTACTTGAAATTTCACACAGGGTTGGGACTCTGCAATAACATCCATTTTGCCCAGTTAGCCAACCATCTTTGACCCTTTTGCAGTCAAAACTTGACAATATTTAGTTCTTCTTCTAGCTCTAAAATGCAACAGTGTTTCAGGCTGCTGGATTTGATGAATTAATACTGAACAATCACTGTGATATGGCATAATTCCAAATGTATGCAATACATACTCCATCTAGTACATATATCTTCTGCAACATTACTGTCACACTTCATGGTTTTGCATATTTTCATATTGAAATTTATAGATCGATAAGAGGAATTAAGTATTTATCAGATTCAGCTATTAGTTACAGTTGTGAGTGTGAGATTCTACTTGAAAACTATCATGTTGTTAGTTCTAACCATGACTGAAAATACAATCTATGCCCTGCAGCTGCAGCCATTCGAATGTCAGGGCAGGGGACTATGGGAATGAGCATTTACCTAATGAGAAAGGGTTAATGACTTTTGGAAGAACAAAATAAGAGAAAACAAAAAATAAAAATCACTATTTCACTAAAAGTCAGTAAATAGGCTTTGGTCAAAGTATACCTTAAAAAAAGAGAAATCACATTTCCTTCTTTCAGCTTGGTAATGTATTAACAAAAAATCAGACATGGCCCATAAACATACAGGTCTAATCTGTTATGTTAAAATGATGTTAGTGCTTAATAGACTCTTCAAGTTATGATCAAATGATATGCTAGTGACAAATAGAATTTTTATGCTTCTGCAGGTAACAGTAAAATACCAAAAGGCTCAAGAAATTTCTGCTTTTAATTACATTTTAAAACTGTGATACAATCAGTCTTGTCATTGTACCATAACTCACGTGTGACCTTTCTGCACAGCAAAAGGTTAGTGCACGCATTTCACAAACAAAATTTGCTTACAATTGAAACTAAGAAAATTACTGCGGGTAGGTAGAAAGCCTCCTTTATTTTCTTCTTCTCATAATTCACTAGTCAGTGCCGAACAGCTATCAAAATAGTGCCTGGGAGCTAGCACCCAAATTAATTAATAGTTGAGAGTTGACAGGGCAACCCACTTTATATACAACCAAAATTACACAAACTCGCAGAGCATCCTTTCCATTCATTTCTCTTCAATGCCCAGACACAGGGCTCCCTGAATTATTAGGCTTATACACTAGTAATAAAAAGTACTAACAACTATGCAGAGAGAATGGGGACAGGGAAAATTCCCTTTTGCAAGACATACAGTAACCAGAAAAGGTCAACAAAATTCCAAGTACGTGGGTAATGTATAATAGCCTATATGTGAGCAACTTCAATGATTTACAGAAACTTACTTTTTGTGTGGAGTGAGAGAGAAAAGGTCCATTGGTAAAGACGCCACTTTCTGATCATGCCTTGTGTTTTTATGTGTCATTTTGCCATTCAGACGCCACCACAGCTCCACTGTTTGCCATTTGCTATTTGAGTTTAACTAGTTTATGGACAAGGAAAACATGAAAACTCATCATCCTTTGTGGCATGATACCACTAATACCACCAAAATAACACCAATATTTATAAGTCATCCTTCTCCAACATAAAGCTAGAGAGGTGCCTGCAGCTGAACTCAGTGAACACAACACCCGGCTTCATAAATGAAAACCAGAATCATTAAGACCCATTTCCAGCCTTCAGTAATAGACAAACACAAAGCTCAGCCTTTTTCTTGATTTCCCTTTATACCTCCCTTAATTTTCTGGAAGATCTTGAAGAAACTTAGCAGTGCATGGACAAGACACAGCTCTGCAAGGTTCCTACAAGCAATTAACATAATCTGTAATTTTCCACACCAAAATGAAGTCTTAAATAACCACATGACCAATCAACTTTAACACTGGCTGACAAACAGATACAAATGAAAAAAATACATTATGGGAAGGATGGCAGCAAAACTCAAGAAGAACGGTAATCGTTAACTATCCAGATGGTGCATTTTAGTGCTTAATTCATGATCTAAAACTAAGCAACAGTAAATGACAATATTCTTGATTGTCTGCATTTTTAAAGGGAATTTTTCGTTTCCAGCTGATCTTAATACTAAGCATAGAAAGTGAGTGAAGATTTATTCTTTCAGTTTATTCTTCTCAGCATTTCGAGATGGGACCGGCCACCCTATGTTGCAACAGCTTACAGCAATAACACTGATTAGCCAAAGTTTTAAATTTTTAAAGGTTTTTCTTATTAGATGGGACTTTGAGAGAAATGGTAAATATTTAATCCTGAGCTGTAGCAGAAAGTTGTTAAAAGAAACTGGAGATTTTCTCTCGCAAAGACTACCAATGCAGTTTGACCACTCGATACAAATCTCCCTCATAATCCTCTGAATGAGCCCAAAATAACAGCTTAAGAAGGAAGCTTCTTGTCCTATGTAGAACCCTCAAGCAATTTCAGTCAGTTTTATGTCTATTTTATTCATCTTTTCTATCATAATATACAGCTAAGCCCCACACTTATTTGAATGCTCCATCTGTTTAGACCCATTGCATAACTGTTTATCTAGTTATGCTGCCACACAGATGCTGCCACCAGCAAAATCTTAAGGAGCCACCATAAAATACTTATTTTTTCCTAAATAAAACAGGAGGAAATCGAATGATGCTGAACACAAGCGTCTGAGAGAAAAAGTATTTTGCACTGTGATGGCTACCCAAGTTCTGCCATTGTTTCCTGGTCAGATGTTTATCCTTCTGACCTCAACCCCAAATATATTAAGATTTATTCAAAATTAAAATCTTTAGCTCTACACATTCTCCTCTCTACACATCTCTTCCTCTAGAGGAAACCTCCTGGAAGCCTCTCTTCCTTTCCCACCTTCATGTACTTATTTGCATTATTACCTATCCCATCAACAAAGCAATTAGTAAAATCGTATTAGTAAGATGATCATCTTGGCAAGTTCCATCTTGTTCCTGCATGTGTTTATAACTTAATGGAAAACTGAACTATTTAATGTTTATTTGCTGTAAAGGCCACAATGTGAATGATCATAAAATACTATCCCCAAAACATTATAAAAATTCTGACAACTGAAATCACTGAAAATCTTTTTTAATTTCCATGCAACTGATAATGCAATAACCTCAGAACACAATCTCTGTTCAGGTTTTAACATTAAGACTCAGGCTTCTTTACTTCCGTAGAGATATCCGCATGATGTTGCTCGTGAGCAGCAAGTTTATTTTTCCTCCAGTAAACACAGCTTAATGCCTGTGAACACTTTATCAGTTGTTGGCTAATATCTGAAAATATTTGTCTAACTTAAATATCTTCAGTTACTGCGATGAATACCATAATCTGAAAATTACCTACTAAATTTTATTCCTGCTTGTCTTTTGATAAAAATGTGTCTGGCCTATTGCTTAGCTAACAGTAAGAATACTACCAGATTCAGCTGCCCAGTTTTCAGAGATAATAAAAGGCTGAGGAAAAGCCTAATGGATATTTTTTACACTGATGTGTTTATCCAAACTAGGTAATAAATATTTATTAACAAATATTTATAGAAACCAGGACCAATGTGCAGATAATTCAACACATTAACATTTGTAGCCTATTTACTATACAACAAATAATTAAAAAAAAAAATTATCATTCTTCCGCCCTTACATTCACATAGGAAACACTACTAATAATTTTGACACACGTGGGATGCGAGTAATCCACTTCTTTCTGCAGTCGCATCTCCACTGGTCACAGCGTCCTGAAGGCTCTCCAGACATTTCTGCAGGTTTTTACCAGAATCTTCCTGACAACTTCCCAGGCTTTGCATAGGACAATTTCTATCTCTCTTCTTCACTACTTTTTAAACTCCTCAAAGAATAGTTCTCCCTGAAGCAGTTCAATTCACATCTGTTGACTTTTGACACATTAGCACAGCACTGGGCTGCCACAAAATGGGCATATTTGTGCCATGAGCACATTTTGTCCACAAGTTAGAAGAGTTCTGAGCATCAGAACAACATTATACGAGGAATAGGAAGACCCAAGATGGACATTCAGGTTAGAAAATGAATGACACGATATGGGTGGCTGTGGCAGAAGGATATCAGGTTGACTGTCCCAGGAGTTTTCTTCTGTTTTTTATTTCCAAGACAACTAAAATCACTATCCTGGCTTGCTTCTTCAACACTTACAAAAATATTATCCAAAATACTAAAAATCACCATTCTCCTACTCTTCTGACTGCACTCCCACAATAATGTTTTTCTCCTTTCTCTTTGAGGAGGTTCCCCATCATCATATTACTACCTTTCCAGCACATCCCAAGTCTTCTATGTCTCTTCTGTCTTCTGTGTCTCCTCTTACTTTTTATGTATTTGTATCATATTTGTTCTATATTTAATCCTTCATGCCTCATTACTTATTTCTTTCATGCTTCTTTTTAAACTTCAAACCACTTTTTCTCATTTGCATTTGCCTCATCCATTGACAGTTTTGTGCACTGACTTTCTAACCCTCCCTTCCCAGAACACTGCAGTGACGGTCTTCCCCCATACAAACTCTTTATGACTACGTGGGGGTTCTTTGAGCTCTTCACTTAGAGGGCTTCATAAGGAATTATGCTTTTGTCTTTCAAAACTCACAAAAAATGTCATGTCTGATGACAGCAAATGCCATAGATGAAAAATGCATTGCAAGAACTAGCTCATGGAGCAGAGCTGCAAGAGAAAATTGCCTTTCTCACTTAATTCTTAGCACTGTTTATTTTTTTAATAAAAAACTTTTAACTATAACAACAACAAAGCTATGAAAATAGACTTGTAATGCTGCTCATGTTGCAATAACAAAAAAAATGGTGATAGCAATTCTCTTAAAGCCATCAAATTCTAACTTGGTTAACCCTGGAAACAGAGACATAAAATCTAATGAAACAATTTAACATTTTCGCCTTGAATAGCAGCTATAACCCTCTCAAACCTAATAATGCAATATGAGCCTATGATTTATTTGATAATTATATACCATCAATAGACTCTAAGCCTTTTTTTTTTAATTAATTACTGGTATCAGCACATAGCATTAACTGTAATTGTTTTTATCTGTTCTTTCAGTTGTGAAGTGAAATCCCTGTGTGTTTTAACACCTTAAGTAAGGGACATTTCTCCACTTCTCCTGCATGTCTGCCTGCGGCCTGCCCCTCGGCAGGAGTCTTACACTTCTGCAGCAGTGTGAGAGCTGGTCAGACCAGACAAGCTCGCACTTACTAGTCCTGCTGATGAGAGGTGCAGACTGTCCCTCCTGTTCCACTTCCTCTGAAGTGCACCAAATACCAGATACTTTTATCTCGGATCCAGCACTACTGAGCAGTTTGCTTTACTTTGCTATACCGTGATTTCCCATATTCCACAGGAATGAGGGAATGAGAAAAGATGGGCAGTGAGTACCTAGAGTGTCTACAGTTTCTTTGGCCTTCTGTGGCCCAAATACTTGGCTTGAGAACATGGTCATTCTTTATTCTTTCACTAGTAATGATTAATTTTCACACAGGCCATGTGTACTGTGACTTTTTTCCCTAACTCCCCTCCGACTTCTTTGGCTCCAAAAAAAGCTTTCGTTACAGTGTCCACTATAGATTAATTAAATGATCACACATTTATACCTGCCTTAGATCGTTTCCTTAATTGTTTTTATTAGAGAGACTGATAAACTTGTAAAGATTCTTTGAAGAAACAGGATGGCACTATTACAAAGTCAAGAGAAAAAGCATCATACTTCTGAAAATTTCCAAAGTAATTCCTATTTTTCCCTCTGCTGGTGCAATAACCTGAGAAGTACTCTGTATGCTTTCAAGAGCAGGAGATTTAATGCAGTATAATTGTACTGTTATTCAACCACTAGGTGTGTGTTGTATGAATGAAGATAAAATATCTGGCTAGATCAGCACAAATTAATGATTGTTTTCTGACAGTTTTTGGACAGAAATATATGAATGTAAATTCAGTTAGACCAAAAGGAAATAAGTAAAATAAACACCACAGAAATGTTACCTTCAATCAGATGGTTTAATATTACCTTTTTTTTTTTTCTCCCCTCCAAAATGGCCCAGACTAGGATGACAAGACAGACATTTATCAGGACCCCTAACTCTAAGCTTTTCACTTAAGTCCTTCAAGAGACAAGCAGCCTGTTCCCTTTGAAATTTGCCACAGGAACATCTTCAGAAATGACATTTACAATTACTAAATTAGCATATTCCCTTTCAAAAGTTGGCTTAATTCATTCGGGCTTTCTTCACTTGGCTCTTACTATACTTATATTTAGGATACATGGGTCATAATGATAACTTTTCTAAATCTATTCCTAAACAGTTTTAACATGGAGATTTAGTCACAGTTCATCTTCCACAAGCAATTCCTTTTTAACAGATGCAAATCTTAAATGAACAGTACAGGCAGCAACAGTAGG
Organism: Crypturellus undulatus; assembly: GCA_013389825.1. Taxonomy (NCBI): domain Eukaryota; kingdom Metazoa; phylum Chordata; class Aves; order Tinamiformes; family Tinamidae; genus Crypturellus; species Crypturellus undulatus. The sequence goes on from VWPW01022482.1 coordinate 255,767, forward strand.
GGCAGTTGATCCAAGTTGACCTAAAGCATGGAGGATCATAAAGGATGGGGTAGACTCATTGTTCCTCTGCTTATGCTCTGTAAATGGATTCGAGGCACACTCATTTGAAAATGAAGATGTGCTCAAAGTCCTCTCTGCAACCAGCAGTCACCACAGAAAGTGCCACCAAAGGCAGCACTGAAGAAACACAGGGTCTTGTTATATTGTGCGCAGTCCCAGGGATTTTTCTTATTCAAATATAGATTTTCTGATTAAAGTGAGTTTTTTCTCATTATTTCAATAATCCCCATTTTGTCAATATTAATAGGTCTCATTTTTACTTGCAAGAGAAAACCAAATTCCCCTTGGTGCAGAAAAAGTGGAATTATCCATCCAAAGTCATGAAGACAGATTTCTCTCCCAACATCCAAGCCTCAGTAGAGACACAGGAATTGTATTTTTGTTCTTCCCTCACTTTCTGTGGCATATATAGTAGCAATACTTTTCATTAACTTTGTGACATTGCTGTTACATTTGCTCTTGTTATAGGAATATCACAAAGCACCTTCCCCCAACAATTTATCGGTTAATTCCACTTGCTTTGTTATCTTCGGACCCTTGGAAAACATTAATCATAGTAAGCTAGAGAAAAATATATGTTCACCTTGTCTTCTGCATTGCTACTTGTACTGCACTAAGCCATAGTAGAATATATTGCAAATCCTTTGCACTAGATACTGCAAATAGGGAAAAGAATGCAATGTCATTTTTTTTATTATTATTATTTAAGTGGGTTTAGGTAGGCAGCAAGTTAGGTGCAGATCAATTCCCATAAAAAGATCTTCCTCACAAGATCAAAAAATGCCACCATCCTAACCGGGATGCATTGCAGCACATACTTGTACTCAAGTATCTGTCAGAAAGTGCACTTGGCCTGGTCAGGCTGGATTCCTACACTCAAGCTACTCCAGAACCTGCCTCACGTACTGTTTTTCCTTTCTTTTTTGGATTATAACTGCCACGTCTCCCCTTGGTAAAGCACAATCCATAAGTTCTGTCTCCTCTGAAGCTTCTTCCAAATTCCAGGCTGCCTGAGATCAGGATGACACCGCTGAGAACAGGATGAAAAGGTGCAGCACTTTGTTAACTGCATCTTTGTCAAGTCTGCTGCAGCCCTGGATCTGCTTCTTTGGACCTGGACATGGGCATTAAAGACAGCCACCCTGTCTCCAATCTTTTGTGGGATTTAGGTTGAAACCAGCAGTCAGACAGGAATGGGCTGTCCCACAGGTGGGGAAGGCTCAAAAGGCAAGTTTGGAGCTAAGAGTGGCCAAACTCCAGGGAACTGGACCAACTTCTCTGTCCTTACTGCTGTTTGTGAGTTGATACCGAGAAATATGAGGTCTAGGGTGTTTTGTTTATTGAAGAAAAAAATGCATACGCGCCTTCTCCTCTACTAGTAAAGCAAGCTCTACCCTGACAGTCTCAGGAGAGACTACAGATGTTAACTATACAAATAACTCTATATTGATAGATTTCACTGGAGCCAGTTGAGTTATCCTCCCAGCTTGCTCACTAATTCTAGTGCTTCAGAGGGTTTGTTTCTTAATGATAAGCATCACTGCCCTGCTCTCTGTTTCACAGCAGCCTCCTTGGGTCCCCACAGTGCTCCTAGCAGCAGAGTCTCTGTACAGCTCTTACTGCTCACCGAAAATCTCAGTTATGATTTGAACTGGAAGAGACAGATGACCTCTTTTGACCAGTAACTGTACTTTTCTGAAATTCCTGCCTGTTTCCTAATCGTACCTCCCAGGATCTACTGCAAATATCTGTCACTGTTCTTAGGGTGAAGAAAATGCCAATCTGATTTCAGCTACCCCTCCCCAAAAAGGAGTATTAGTTACTGTGAAAACATTTTTCTCTTGTACAATCAAGGCAAATCTATGCATTGAACACACATAAATATTAAATGAAAAAGCCTCAGTCACGTGGAAAATTTTCAGGTTAGAATTATTGCACCCATTAAACTGGCTATTTACAGGGCATTACCAATTTCAAAGGAAAGTACTGAAGTGAACTTCCCTGTCTGAGAGCAACTGTGGGGTGAATATATTTCCTCACCTTTAAAGCACAGGAACAACAATGGCAATATTGTATTGAATTTGTATTTGATAAGGAGCTAGGCTGTATTTGCCTCAGGCTACAGGTGAATTATGTTTTATCTCCTCTCAATGTCAAGTACAAAGTAACGCAGAGAACAATATTACCGCAAAATTCCCCAAATTGGTGCTCTGTTATGGGAGTACCTAACCGTTGAATATCCACTTAGGCTTCCCTCCTCCTTCAGGGCTCATTACCTGCGGGTTGGAGGGGACATGGTGCTGCCATCTCCTCAGCTCCGCGAAACAAAAGACTCTCTTGATCACTGCAGTCACTTCCTGATTCACCCAGTTCAGCCTAAGGCTGATCGGGCAACAGCTTATGCATAGTTTATTTTGTGAAATGACTGCACCTCTCAGAAAACAGATTGGAAGATCATTTCTAGAGGAGTAATGTCTATTTAGGTACTTGATACATCTGGGAGACTGATTTTTCATCTGTGTAATCTATGAACTGCACAGTTCTATGTTGGTACTAACACAATAGTATAAAAATAATGATACAGATCACATCCGGACTAAAATCAAAATCCTAAAGTGTGTCTCAAATATCTTCCTCTTTGGAACATTACAAGGGGCTCTGTGGCACCAGGCTCACTGAATCGCATGCTGCAGAAACTTATCTTGGGCAAAGACCAGCATGAGTTGCTTCCAAAATTGAAATAAATAAATAAATAAATAACTCCAGAGATAAACAAGCAAACAAGAAACACCTGTGGAACACTCTCTCAGAGTAGGTTAGCCTGGGTCCTTATTGAGCCAGGCCATTTAACTTGCATAATTTGAGCCTGAGAACGACCACACTGTCAAGTAGTTTGCACCATCCCTGGGTCTGCTTTGGATTACCCTTATACCTTGTTCTGAAAGGCATGTACTGACAAACAGATGTGCCATCTGGTTACCTACTATGCAAAAGCATGCTTTGTTTTTTTAATTCTGAGTTTCCTTTAATTAATGGGGCGATCACTGGAACCAGACAATAACATAAACTCTTATTTTTATTGCAACCTGAGCAAAGCGACTGGTCACACACCTCACTCTAGCAGAACCACGCCAACTGCACATCCACTTCTGCTTCCTCATTACCATCAGTCCGATTCTGCAGACTTGATTCTGCTCAAGTTCCCACAAAGGTACAATCAGGAGTTACAGCTCCAGCAGCGCGTAATGTAAGACTACAACCACATCCCTGGGTGCAGGCACAGTGGGCACGATTTAAGCAAATTCCATTCCCTAAGGTAACTTTGGAGGCAGCAAAGGAGAATTCTTAACTGATGGCATTTCAGGTTGCTTTGGATGTTGCTTGAGGGTAAAAGGGAACCCTCTTCAGAGCCTAGAAAAGGCAAGGAGGTTCTTCTCTTGAATTCTACAGCGCTCCTTTCAAGCTTTAAATGAAGTACAAATGGGCTCTCTCAGTGCCATGGCCAATTACTCAATGACAGAGGCAAGCATTAGTTAGCAACCTTAAAAAAATATTCAGTTGGCTGCAATGCGTCCTCCTAGCCCCATTCCAGCTCATCATGTAAAAGTGCACCATTATTTAGGCACTTGTTAAAAATGGATTTTTGAGCAGACTGTACTGGGTCAAACAAGCATCGCTCAGAGACTCTTTAAATGTGCCCAGACAGAACAATTCACCATAACGCACCTCCAAGTTAATTATGGGGTGCTCAGTCGATAAAAGATTGCTCAACAGTACCTCACATTAGGAGGGCATTAAGTAGCCCTGAGGATTTTTAATAACCGGTGATGGCTTCCAGCTGTACTGGCTAACAGCAGCTTTCCATGTCCTGAGCCCTCTCCCGTTGGGAAGGGAGACCTGCATGACTCATTCCCGGAAAACCCCAAGAAAGTTACCAACAATTTTTGTTGCTCAAAATTACTCCAGATAAGAACAACTGACCAAGCTAGAAATCTGCCCCACTGCATTATAAATCAGCCAGAAAGCAGACTTGCATACTCAAATCACCACCTAATTTGTTGTTTGTGGGAAAAAAAAATAATAAGATAAAATAAATCTTATTTGCTATTGTGAGAGAAGTGAAATGGTTGGAAAACTGAAGCCAGGGACCAGGTGCTAGGTCCTGGGAGGAAATAAATGACCTCCAGAACTCCTTTCTACTTCTTTTTCTATTATTCTAGACAGCTACCTTACCAAAATGCTTCCTTTTTTTCCTAGTCTTTCACACTATCGCTGCTATTTAGTGACATGGGAAATTAAGAATACATCATACCTGTTTTTTATCCTTTTGCTCCACTGAACAAACTTAAACTTCTACCTAAATCTGTGAATTACCCAAAGGATAGATTCAACAGGAAACATTTACTGATGTGCATTTATTTTTGCTCATGCTTTTAGAATCCAGGTTCATAAGACATTTGATCTGTCAGGTCCATTTCAAATCTAGACAGATACAATATACTGAATATATTATACTATAAACCGTATCTTTTGTTGACTATATCCTGTCTATTCATCTCCAATAAAGTTTTCACAGTAAAAAGTACAACTGCTGTCTTAAAATCAGATCTCATTTTACTTTTCAGCAATTCAACAAGCAAATGCATTGCGAAGGAAAAACATTTCCAAAATTGTTTCATTCTGTCCCTTCCACCAAAATTATGTCCTTAAATAATCTGCTTGTTGTTATTACTGCACACTTTGTGCAAGGCTCAGTGGGATCACAGCGCTGCCTCCTCTGTACCTGCAGGTAATTAGCAATGATTGGCACCTCCCATCCCTGCGCATGGCTCCTGCATGACCAGTGCGCTCCTCTCCCCTCCCCTGAGCTGAGTGTTTGCAAGGCCCAACCATCCTCCCTCACCTAACACTGGTGCCCTTGTGCCACTAACACTGGAGCCACTTTTCCTTTGGTACATGTGGAACCAGAGCTTGGACTGAGATATGCAAGTACACAGGCAGTTGGAGAGGTTTTGAAAGTTTAGAAGATCTGCAAATATTTTATTAGCATTGCAGATCAGATTATTTGAGTAAAGTAATATGCAAATCAGCGAATCACTGTAAAATATGGTGCCATAGCTGAAACATTTCACGAGCGAGTGTCACTCAGGATATTCTGCCAGTCAACGTACAAAATTGTCTTTAAAACAAACAGAAAATGGTTGTCAAAATGCAAAACTTTCTGCTTACTAAGCTGACCATTTCCACCAGAGAAGTCATGTTTCAGCTGCAAGGAGCATTTCAGCCGGCTGTCATGGGAAAAGAGCACGGAGAGTGGCATTATTATGTGCTGCTCTAAAGTGACAAGGTGACACACAAGGGAATCATAATATGGCCCAGCATGACTCTTTGCCAACTGAAGTATTACAGATAAAATTGTCACGAGTTCGTAAAATCTCTCCCTCAGCTGACACCAAGTGACAGCTTAGAGTCGTGCCCAGAGAGTAAATATCTCAAGTATTCTTAGAGCACTCTGTAAATGCAAACAGCTTGCCTAAACTACAAACAAAACATACAGGAGTTCCCTTCTAAATAAATGGGATGATAGAAATCAACTTCTGCCTGCAGATCCATTGCATATAGTGCTGGGCATCACACAGCAGGCAAGTCAGGCTGCTGCTGCAGCAAAGCATTCAAATGGCGGTAATGACAGCAAAATAAAAACACTCTTTTATGGCTGCTCCTCAACTATTTAAAATACTATGTTTCTCTGGCACAGGGATTTGGAGGGGTCTCTGCAGGTGTCGTGCTTTGCATCTCTTCAGAGCGTTAGACAACATGATCATTGACTCATGTGCCTTCTGCAAAGCCAAATGCATGGATCATTCCCTACCAGTTAGTACCAGTTATGAGGGCATGAATGTCAGACTTTAAGAAACACTGTCAATATTTTGATCTTTTAACACAGAGGAACTGACTGCTAGGGCAAATGGCCTATTAAGGGCTTTGTGCTGAGAAATCATACCCAGAGCAAATTTTGAACAAGACCATGTTCATTACAATGAAGTCTTGGGAGAGCAATGGAAGTTTTCAACTGTGCGTGGTGAGAAGGCCACGCTTCCAGCTCACAAGCGGGGTGCTGTACCACCGCAAAGCCTGGCAAAGGTCCAATACAGAAGCCTAGTGAAATGTGGAAGAGACCAATCCTAGGAAAGTCAGTCCAAGATATAAAAGTCTATAAAAGTACTTAGGCAGTTACAATTAAGCAAGTGCGTGTGCTATTGGACCAGGAGACACAATTTAGCACTTGCTACGACTGGATCTGTGCATATGTGCAGAGGAAATNTCCAATACAGAAGCCTAGTGAAATGTGGAAGAGACCAATCCTAGGAAAGTCAGTCCAAGATATAAAAGTCTATAAAAGTACTTAGGCAGTTACAATTAAGCAAGTGCGTTACAGGAGACACAATTTAGCACTTGCTATGATTGGATCTGTGCATATGTGCAGAGGAAATAGTACTAAGTAAAACCTTTCTTTAAGGGAAGCAGGTGTTGTTATATAAAAGTAGCAAATATAGGTAACTTTGAAAAATGATTAATCCATGTATAAAACAATAGTTAGATTTATTACTAATTGTATGGCTAACTACAGCATCAAACACATTACCTGAAAGCATCATTTAAGGTATTGGCAGAGCAATGGGTGAGCTGCAGAGGCTCTTCTGGGACACAGGGGGAGGCTATTGGGACCGCATCAGAGGCAAGATAATTTATATATTGCACTTTCAGAGACAGGAAACAATTTTTCCAATGATACTATTGACATAGCTAAGAGATGATTCACTCTGTAGTAGCTAGTCAAAACTGATAACATAATAGTTGGTTTTACCAGATGATCTCACTTAAACAGTTTGACAAGATTAAATGCAGTTTACGTGACAATACTTATCAACTTCACCTTTTCCGACGAGAGCTTGAAAATAATTTAATATAGCAGCAAGCTGAGAAACCTGCTTCTTTAAAGCAATTCTCATGTCTTTATTGTCTTGTAAACAGCTTATTCAGAGTCACTGCCAGGCTGACATTTATTCCCTCTTCTGTTATCACTGGAGTGTTTGATAGAAAACATACATTAAATCCTGTTGTGCAAATGCTGTGCCTAGAATTTATTGATATTCCTGAACTAATCTAGTCATTTTAACTTAGTACTTCTACACAAACTTTTAAAAAGAGCTGTAGGCCTATTTTCCTTCTCAGAACTACACAAAAGTTAATTTTCCCCAGCCAGACAGCAGTGGAGTAAGACAGTTTCATCGGGAGAATTAATGGAGTTTGCCAGCAGCGTACAAAGGAAATACCAGGTTTAGGAGCAGCTAACAGAACAAATGCAAGGATTGGGATAAATATCCTTGATGCCGAGACAGTAAACCATGAATTCCCCCAAAAAGGAATTTATGGCTAGATTCCTTCCTGTTGCTGCATCAGCTGCTGGAATGCTGAACACAGGACCTATAAGTTCAGTGTGGGTTAGAGTGTTATTTAAATACAAATTTTTAAATCTCTAAATGAAATTCTTTCTGTTCGATTATTTAGACTTTAATCTTGTAATGGATTAGGATGAATAAACCCTGTGCACCTTGACAACTGAAAATATAAAGAGATTCCAAAATTCAGTTGGAATTCAACCCAAAATTCAGATACTGCTGTTCACTCCCAGGTGTGACTGTGGACACTGTCATCAAGTTTAGACTGAACTGCATAGAGGCTCACACAGATAGGAATGATTCCATCTCCTTGTGTCTCCAGAGTAAACTAACAAGGGAGCCAAAAGTATAGAATTAATGCTGTGTATTTTGATATAGGAAGTCCGTAGAAACAATTCTGCAATAATGCTGAAAATACAGAATTTCACCTGGTCTAAAGCATCTACAAGTTTTAGCAGAACAAAGGAGTACTGTTTTGCAGTTACTTCAATTTACTACCCGGAAAAAGGGAACAGTAAAAGTCATACTCATGCCAGCTGCACAAGTATGGTGCATACTGCATCCATACTCAATTTATTTCTCCCCTTAACTTCCCACAAATATTTCAAGGGTTCCGAAACCAGTGTTGACAAGTCCTGCCATTTATCACCAACCCTACACCACTTGTCTTTCCCATGCCATGCATGTTTTTTTTATAACAGAATTCTATATTTTCACTATAACAGAATAGTGAAGAACAGAGACAGAGACAGGGGACAGGCAAGAAATTTGAGGGATAACTAGACTAAGATCAAGAGCTTAAAAAAAAGCAAGATGCTACTATCTTCTCAAGCCAAAGTCTGCCAAGGCACTTGAGCGCACGACGCCCTCCCTGCTATTCTGAATTTTTTTGTGCCAAGTCCCTAAGGTCTTTTGAACCGCTAATGAGGAACTGGAAAACTAGAGTTCTAGACCAGCTTAGTCTGTAGATGGTCTTAACATGGTAACATGTAAGTATCTGTAGTATTGTCAAAACCAATTCATTCGCCAAAGAGAACTATAAAAGAGAACATATTCTCCTCTTGCCAACAATATTTTTGAACTGGCTTTGTATTTCTTATAAACAGGCAAAGAAAATTCTTTTATGGTGTCTTTTTTTCTGTTGTTCCGCAACAATTTAAAAATATTCATTTCGGTAATTTTTTCTGACCAGTAATTTTCAGCTGTTTTTAATTTATAGCAGATAATTCTATCCGTTGTGTCCGTTGGAAATATACAAAATGTATTTCATTTACCAATCCAAAAGCAGAAAAAAAGCAGAACTAAAGTCCAAATGATAAAATGCACTAAAATACCATGGCATTTCAAAATCAAAATAAAATCAAAATGAAGCAATCTTCCTTTAAAATAAGTCAAGGTTGCTAAGTGACAGCAGTTTTCTTAGCTAACACATTTACAAAACCTGCATGTTTATGAGTAAGGAGACGAAAAGATAAGGACCTCATACATCCTTCACTGCCCACAGGAGGGGAAGCAACGCAACACGGCAAGCAGGCTGCTACATTGTCATCCCAGCACAGACAGACTTCAGCCAACAGAAAGAGCTGTTCCTTCATCAGTTGACACAGGTTATAGTTACAATACATAAGTTATAAATATAAACTATTCTTAAAATACATATTAATTAATTTGGGGCTATATTTTCTCTTCACTAGTTTTGCATAAAAGAAAATACCAGATATTTTCTGCACAGAATAATTGCAAAAGCTGAGTTAAGGTTATTGTGCTTAGATTAACTACTCATCCAAGTATGTATACCAAAAACATCTTACTACAATTGGCCATGCAGGAAGAATAAGATTTATGATGTCTCAGTTTTCACTTTCCTGCCTTTAAGTGCTTATGCTGCAGATAAATGCATGGTTCTCACCTTGCAATGTTTAAATTTTATCACTACTAAGTTCCTTCTGAAGCAAATGTAGGATATATGAATAGTTTGCTTTCTACATAAGTACTTTAGAGATTTAATTTCCATAATGTAATCAGATGCAAAAATGAAACCAAATCATGCACAGCATCTTTACGTATTTGCTTTTCATTCTCATACAAAAGTATATGTCTGCAGGATCGCTAAGTAGCATAATGATATTTCACCTCTAATGAGGGATATAATTTTATAATGAAGAAAGTTAACACTTATTCAAGGTAATAGTAAAATGTGCTTTCCCAAAATACAACACGACTCCATTAATATGCCATCAGCTGCTTCTAGAAGCTGAATGAATAAAAGGCAATTGAAGACAGTTCTGCTGAGAAAGGAAAAAAGGGGAAAAAGAAATAAAGTGAAGGAAGTAAAAGTCCTGCCAATTTGCCAATATATATATCAAATAGATATATATATTTTTTTTAATCATTATTTTTTCTTAGGTTACTTCATCAGAGTGATTTTTGCATAAATTCTAATTAGCTAACTATGGATATATCTCGTATAATAATGATAGCCCATGAGACTTAAAATACACTAATTGGATCACTCAGTAGAAATGACTTGCAGAATTCCTTTGCTTTCCATTATTGGTATGGGAGACACTACTTTGTCCTTCATTAACTATTCCCTTGACTATATGAAAAGATCTCCTTGGATTTTAATGAGATTAAAACAGACACAAATTATACTGAATCGACATTCAAAACACTGCTTCTGGAAAGAGATTATTTGAGGGACCATTTAAAGCTTGATAATTACAGAAGAATTAAGAATGCCCTGTTACCTGTCTTCCTAGTTTATCAGCATTAATGAACATCATGGAGTGTGTGTGTGTGTGTGTGTGTGT
>VWPW01022482.1:266133-448332 GCA_013389825.1 Crypturellus undulatus
AAAAAAAAAAAAAAAAAAAAAAAAAAAGGATAAACAACGAGATTTGGACAATAACTATCTAGAGAAAAGAAACTTATGACAGAAATTCATGTTTGTATAATATGAGTTTAAACCTGTTTATCCAGTTTGATTAGAAAAAAAATCACACACAAAAACACCCTAAACATACTGGTTCTGGCATACTCAGTTTTGACTACCCTACTTGTGGAGATCGCAAGTCAAGGGCATGATGTTCTCTAGGACACAACATACAGTCACATTTTGATTTTCTGTAATGGCTATGGATGGGACAATGAAAAAAGAAGGGGAAAGAGGAAGGAGGATGAGCAGCCATCTTCCTCAAAATCAATCCTGTGAAGTTAAAGCCTCAGCTTACAGGGCAGACATGAGACAACTAGAAGGGTATGAGACCCGGCCTAACTTAGAGAAGCAAGCCAGCATGTTAAGGATGTGCAGAAGCCGGAAAAGTCTGAGCTGGCTGTCCTGAACTGGGAAAACCAAATTACTTTATGAAAGGGAGTCTTCAAACATCTTATTCTTTCAAACATCTTGTTCTTTCTTCTTTCTTTCCTCATCTTTTTTAGTCAGCTGCTCTCATGTAACAAAAAACAAACAAACAAACAAACAAACAACTTACGTAATAAGAGGATAGCACTATGCCCGTATACTTAAAGCATATGCAGTGATAATACAATATGAAAATGTAGGCTTTTTCTTTCATTTTATTTAACTTTCTATAAAGATAATGTATAACTATCCCCCACCACGTGGAATGCCAGGGTGGGAACCACTCTATTTTATGAGCCACTCCAATTTTGGTGACATGGTTGCATTTCAGGAAGGGAAAGGATTATTCTACAGCTGACAATCAGTAAAATATTTAACCAAAGCTGTGTAGAGGGTCATCAGTAGGCCACGCTTTTTATCATGTCACAAGACTTCCTCCGCTTTTTCTGAGAAATGTGCATCTCTATTACCCTCAGTAGTAGGAGTGTGTCAATGCAAGTTTGATGAGAACAGCAGAAAATTATACAATATAAAACCAGGGATTTATAGGACTAGTGTAAAAGAGATTCCTGAAAAGCCTTTACCCAAGGGAAACTGCTAATTAAGTTAAAATTAGGTACAAAAGTATCAAATAACTCTTCTCCATCAGATGCTCAGAGTGTCTTTTACCACTTCCTGCACAGCATTTTAAAACTTATTTTAACATCAAATTTTACTCAATACTTGTGAAAGTATGGAATACTCCACATCACCTGGATTACTTTGAAATAACCACTGCAGAAGACACCTACAGAAGTAATAAGCCATGTCTGCTGGGGAAATTTAATACTCTGTCCATAGAGAGGAGTAGGAATGAGTCTGTATTTTACATTATCTCAGAAGTTTTTCAAATTGATATACGAGATATCAAACCTCAAAAATCACTACCACATACAAACATTTCTACAGTAAAATACAGCATTTATGTGAAAGCAGCAGCTAAATCCTCTCTGCCTAATTCATAGAAGCCAGTTTGAGCTACTATCACATGTCCTCAAAATTAGAAGCATCGAGGTACTCCGGATGGGGATATCAGAACTGGAACCCCTGCTCCAGATGGAGCAAGGAGACCTCTCACCAGAGCAGAACACAGCTCAGCACGGACATCAAGAAAGGCTGGAAAAAGTGGAGCGATTTCATGTGGGGGGGAAGCACACACACCTCATTGGTATGTCATAAACAGACACCTCATTGGGAGTCACAGATATTTCCATTCTAATCTATTTTATTCCATTTGATTTTTCCCTTCCATCATCTCTTGAATTTTTAGCCTTGAGGGGTGCACTATTTTCATTGTGAGTTTTTGTGGAACACGAGAGGCTGGCACCGCATCTTGGTTGGAGTTTTGTGTTCATATGCAAAATATATGCCAAATTACCAACAACCTTCATAGAAGGTTAATATTCTACTTTATTATTACTATACTTACCAGAGTTTACAATTAGCCACTGGTTCATTATGGTTCCTATTTAAGTGTGGATACAAATATTTATTCATTTCAGTTGCTTCTGAACATAGAAGAACACAAAGAGTATTTTTCAAGTGCCAGAATTTCTACTTTAGAAAGTGATTTCCAAGGCACAGAGCTAGACTTCATCCACACACACTTTACTGCAGTTGGTTATAGACGTACACCAGGCTTCAAATGATAACTGCTTATTAGCTTAGGGTCTGGCTGTAGGAGCTGAAGAGATTGAAATTTTGGAATTATGCACACCAGTTTATCAGGTACCAGCAGGCACTCTGGCCTCAGTGTATTCACATAGGAATGGAGAAGAGGTAACAACAATTGTGGGAGCTGGATGTCAGTGCAGGAGGCTGAGTGCCCAGGCTGGTGTATTCAGAAGCTACTTTACTGTGCATATGGCTCGTGTAATTACAGGTTTGGACTAGTGGGGAAATTAAAAGTAAATCTACAATTGAAAAATAATAAAACTAGGCATTACGGGACAAAATAAAGCAGAGATAACAGTTATAAAAGGAAAAATAAGAATTACTGATAAAAAAAGCAGTTAAAAATATAAGGGCAAAATCAGGAAAAAAATACACCTGAAACTCAGTGATTCTTACACGCTCAGAATCCCCACTGAAAAACTAACAGCTGAGCTGTGCGAGGGAAGCCCCTGGAATTTGCTGCTCCGGCAGGCAGCGGCTCCCGCTGCGCCCGTGGCGGCGGCCGGGGAGCTGCCTGCCCCGCAGGGCCACGCGGCACCCGGGGAGCCCGGAGCGTGCGCTACCGAGGCGTCTTTGCTGCGGGGGCCATGAACCGCAGCGCCTCATCCTGCAAAAACTGCGTGCAGGCTCTTTCTGCTGGAAAAGAATATTATTCACTTAACCAGCATTTATTTTTTACTTTTTATTTTTTTTGGAAAGCCTAACAAAGTGCTACAGCTAGAGCTAGAAGACACTGCCAGCAAACACATACGAGTCAAGCTTTGAAATTATCTGGGAAATGCTTTAGCTGGAGCGTAAAAAATTCTTGCTACTCTGCAAGTTGTACTTCTAATGTATTTTGCTACAGATCATGTGAAAGCTCTTATGATCCTAGCAGATTTCAGAAATTTGCTAAATATTTACAGTCAGGATTACGTTTAACACCTCGGAGGTAGACGATATAACCCTTACAGCATAGCACTTCCTTATCCTACTAGTCATACGCATGCTAACAGATCTGCCTGAGTTATTGCACAATAAACATTAATAGAGTTTTTTTTCTTAGCATTTCCAAGTCATATACAAGGACTTTGCCCCAAAATAATGCAGCAGAATAAAAAATAAAAATTTGAACATGAAGCAACTAGAGCAGGATTAACTAGTCAATCAGGAATGCAGTAGAACTTCAGAGAAAAGTATTAAATTCTAAGACAGCGACCAAAGAAATACTCATACTTTTCTAAGGCTGAATTAGGGGGAAGACAACTTTGAGAAGATAGCAAAGCTTCAAGTAAACACTTGATAATGCAGATAAAAACGCAATTGCCTATTCCTTCCTAAAAACATACTGTAAATTATGTCGTCAGTTTGAACAAGGATTTTAAATTCAAATTCACCTAATCATGAACACACAGTAAGGGATTACCACGCAAATGTTTCACAGTATCTGAGAAAACCCCAGCAGCTGGTTATTAAATGGATCTTTGATCAAGATACAGTTTCATATAAGCACACCATTATCCATTGCCCTATTCTCAGGCATTGATGATACTAGTACTGAGAGTCTTAGCATTTCAAAACCATTAATTATCTAGCTGGATTATCCAATATAAGGTGTAGGAAAGGATAACATTAAACATTTTCATAAATATGTTATAGTAAGAAAATATTTAATTGTAAAAAGATCTATGGTCTTTTTCAGTTATTGTTATTCCAATGTGGAAAAAAAAATTGCTTGTGAATATCCCATTGGGCACCCAAAAAAAGGACATATTTAACAACCCAAACCTACTGATACACAAATCAGAAATATTATTGTATGCAAAACACACATCCAAGCAAATGAGAATGTGCTAATTTCTACACAAATGCTAAAGCGTACAAGATTGACTCAGTGCTGAAGGGTAGGTTCACCCTGCTGCATCAGGTGAGGTCTGGTCAGCCATCGTGTCCCACTGTTTGGAAAAAAACATTTGACTCCGAGTTCTGGTACTTACCCAATTAAACGCACACTCACAGCACTCTCAGAGCTCACAGGTACAGCATTTTTTGCGAGTGTGCAGTTTTATAAAAGACCAATGTACCCAGAAGACCTTTTTTTTTTTTTCACATTTTTCCCCGATTTCAGAAATAAAGGGAGGAAGAGGTAAAAATACTACACACACACAGTAATTTTGCATAGCTATGGAGAAGAACTTGGTGGTTCTACAGAAGAACAGGTTATCAGATGACTCTTCAGAGAAAAAAAAAAAAAGAACTGAGAAAAATACACACCACATTTAAACTTGTGTTACACTCCTTTGCAGAGGAGATAACCCCGACTGACTACAAATAGTCTCAAGGCACCTATCTGTGCCTTGAGAAGGCTATCTCAGCACACAAGTGAGAAGTCAGAAACTTCCTCTGAAGAATCCCTGATTTTTTTTTTTTTTTTTAAACGAAGAGCACTTAGGGCAGTGAGAAGTTGGAGCCCTGATTCTGCCAGCTCCTCTCTGTATGCTTTCGCTCTAGTATGGAAATGCACTGCCCCACTATACACGTACAGATGAAGCAAGGAAAGCATCAAGATGCAAGGAGGCTGCTGTGTTTGTTTATTTATTTATAGTCTGTGGCACCACATTAGTAGCACCTTCACCCAGCCATACTTCCCTGTCCCCTTCCCCTTCTTTTACCCCTGAAGAGAGCGAAGTTTTGGGTGCCAAATATACCAAGACTTGCACCTCTACTTACAAGCACCTCTACTTGGAGCACTTGCTTAGGCTTTTATATATCAGCCAATGAGCTTCTCACAATTAATTCTGTGGTCTAACCATATTTCAGAATTAATCAGTTTCCTTATCACTCTTCAGATAATATTTTATTTGCAAGCACGTTCATTTTATTTTAAAATATCTTAACAGCAAAAAACAGACACATTTATATTGCAAGTTGCCTGTTTGAAACTTTCCTGGCTTCCTACCTATCTTTTCCACTGTTTGCATTAAGAAAAGTAGTGCTTATCAGTATGGACAAGGGATTGGTGATTGAAGCTGAGGTAAACTTTTAATGTTATCTATTACGCCCAGAAAAACAGAGAATATATTCTCCAAGAGATAAAAGTCTCCAGCTATTTAGAGAGCAAACTGTGCAAAGCCTTGATGAGCTGAGGAATTTTGGAGTTTGCCACCTCCAAAATTCAAATAATCTATCATCTCAGTCATTTTGCTTTAGAGTTGGTAAAGCTCCAATGCTTCTTTATTTCTGTAAACAGTATTTCACAGTCTCTTAGAAATCAGAGATGACACTGAAATCAGACTCTGAGTTTTCCCTTGCATTTACTTCATCTGCTGCATCAACTGCTAGAAGATACTATTTACCTTTTGTATTTCAGCCATAAAAAGCTAATGCTATATAAATACAATATGGATTACATTCTTTTAAATACTGAAAGAACAAAGAAATATAACCATTCTTTTTAATTGTTCCGAATCCTAGCTTAAAGTGTAGTCAGATAGAGCAAGTTCTCTAGCAAATATGCAATGTTTATCAGCAAAATAAGAACACATTTCTAAAAACCTGATATCTTCTTGTGAGCAGAGTTTACATAAGCTAAAAACTTCATCCATATTTTGACTTGCAGGTGACTCACATCCACAGATGCTGAGTTCCAACTATGCAGAATTTTTGCCTAATCATGCATTCAATTTATTTAAAAAACAAAAATTGATTATTTTCTCCTTTACCACATCTTCAAATGAATCACTCATGAATAATTTAAGACAAAAAAAAAATCAAATAAAACGAACTTTTTTTTTCTTGTCTGTTAAAAGTGTCTGTTTAATTGCCTCATGGCAAAAGCAAGTCAGGAAAAAAATCCCTTACATTTCCAAAGTGAATCAAATCTGAACATACTTGAAAATTGATAATAGTGAGATATATTTTTTTTTTTTTAAATCAACCTAATGTCTATAAGAAAGAATCAGCAGCTGATCTGGCTATACCGCCATGCAAGGCTGTAATTAAGAGAGAGTTAATATGGTGGAAGCAATCTGAATGTGCAGATAGAGGAAGAAAAAAAACACAAAAACAAACAAAAAAGCTGTTAGGAATTTTTGGACCAAATATATCTAGGAGAAGGCAGAGCTGAACAAAAACAGAAAACCAAACTTGCACTCAAAGAATAGGTTTGGTAACAGCACTACACGCTTGACATCCCTGAAGGAAATCCCTTTCCCCTATCCTCCCCTGTGGCAAAAAAATCATAGACATTGTGGCTTTGAAAAGACCTATTAATGCAAAAGATAATCAAAATTATTGTAAATTTATACAGTAAGAAAGCATCACTTATGTGTGCTCTCTGGGTTTTGTCATTCTAAATCTGTTCTTTGATACTTGATAATATGCTTCCTGCATTTATCAATGAAAGTCATCAATTTTATAAATAGCATATGAAAATCTTTTTATTTAGAAATAGCTACACTTTTTTTTTTTCCTTCCTCCGTAATGACAGTTTGATGGGGGCGGGGAGGGGGAGAAGGAGAGGGAAGTCTATTCAGCTATGAATGCTGTAAGAAGGACATGAAAGATATGAGCAAGGAGGTGTTTAGCCCCCTTTCTCTTTAGGCATCAGTGGTCATCATAACAGAGGATGGAACATCACCACTAAGTATATGCTGCAATTACAGCTTATCCTTTGATTTATGGATGAAAATGGAGGAAAGAAGAGCAAGTCCTAGGCATGGCCATGAGCCTCCTTCTGCAGGAGGTACATTCCAAAGGGATTACAAATCTACTCATTTCTGATAGAAGAGTCACAGGAGAGAAGGAGATGAAAGCTGGACCAAACCAACATTTTTTCTGTGCTGTAAGAGGCAAGAATGACAACACAACTCATGACACACAAATACCTTATTTCTTTTATTTAGCTTTCTCTTAAGAAATGGTGTACACGCACTACTCATGAACATTATACTGTTCAGGCAACAAATTCACTTATGAAAATTGGCAAAGGAGAGAAATGAGATAGTAGTATTTCTTCTTAAATGTTTGAAAGCACTTCAGAAACGGGGTCGATGGTATAATAGAAATTTGACAAGATATTTATGATTTATTCAAGAGCACAATCCTGGCATTCCAAATGTATCAAAATTATACAGTTTTATCAAAAAATATGATGTTCTGCTCTTTAAAATAAAAATTTTAGAAAGTGGATCTTTTCAATATTAACAATTCTATAAATCTTTCTGTGTCTGTGATGATATTCAGTGATATATTTCAATACTGAACTGTTTAAATTAATGTAGCATTTTTCTGAAATTTTAAGTCATAAGGAATGAATGAATTGACATTTTTCATGGTTCTCAGAACACCATGAGTATTTATATGTAGTATTTTAGGAAATCATATTAATTATAATATCTTATGAAAACATATTTGATACAAGGGAACATTGCAAAGAGAAAAAAGCTTACATTTTATGTAATTTTTATAACTGGCTGATCAAGTGCAAGGGTTGCTGAGTAGCCAGCTTCTGAAGATGAAATGGGAACAAACTTGGATATCAAGTAGGTGCTGCATGGTTGTCAGTTGGAAATAACGCTATGTTGAGATAACTTCATGAGTTTTTATCATCAGTTTTTTTCTTCAGTTTTGGAAAGAAAAAAGGTAATCTGACATACCTTTGAAAGACTTCTGATCTCTGCAGTTCTGGATCATTTAATGAGTGCTTAGAGATGTAAGTATAGGGTATTTATATATTTATCTCATAGCTTTGTTACCACAGGGACATTGCTAGTAGTTGCTTTGGACTGTGTTCCAGATTTCCTCACTACCAACTATTCCGAGGGCATTCTAACTTACTATTTTATATTTATTAAACTTATTATCTAACCTATTATACTTAAGGAAAACCAAGTAGTCTAACAGAATAAAAATCTATTAGCACACTACTACTGAAGGAAATGCGTCCTGATTATCATTGTAACAATATACTGGCCTTTCAATTCTTTCCTGTTTCTTTTGGTACAGAAGAATTAAGTTCATCCTCTAATGAAGGGAGAAAACTTGTTTCCATGTCCTAGATAGGTTCTGAATGGCAGGCCCTGAAGTTTTTCTTCATGGTGGCTTATAGTAACAGTAATATAAGCACAAAGTGCTTATTTTATACAAAGCACATTTTGTCACCTGCATTCTGATAGATATCATCTTTTTTTTCCCCCTCCATTTTTTGATTAAAATACAGCCCTTTTAATAATACTGAGCAATGAGCTAAATATAATAGAAAAGCAATGTTTTAAAGTTATCTTGCATGCCTTGGTGCCTTTAACTTGGGAAGGATAACTGCTGAGTGCAGTGGTGAGTGAAGGATTCACACAGTGAGCAGCTGCCTTCCTTGGAATAACATGCATTCAAAGTATTTTCTGTTCCAGGTAACTTTGACTTTGCAGTCCAGTACACCTCAGCTGCTCTCAAGGACAAAGCTCATGATACCAAGCTGTCTAAAGCTTTCCATTTCCTTTAGATAGAGCCTGAAATTCCAAGCAAATATCTGATTTCTTATTTTCTAGTCAAAAACTCTTTGCTATTCAAAATAGATGCATGAAGATTACAGAATACAAAACAAGGCCATGATCCATTGAAAAGCCAAACTGCACAGTGCAAAGGTCATTAAGAACTCTTAAGAATTTGAAGTCTGCAAAATTGAGACTACTTTTCTCACATGCATATAAAAGAAATGTAGACCTGCCAACCTCATTTGCACAGTTTCTATAACACAAGATATGTATCAAGCCATTACAAACCTTGGTTTTAATACCACAAATCAATCTATAATTTACATAGGACTGGCATATTACTCCCAGGTGAGAGACCTAACAGAGACAAAGCAAGAGCCCTGCACTGTTTTTTTTTGCTCCATCTTCCTAAACTACAAAGCTCGTCTAACATGCACAGGCAGTTTCACTGCCAGGAACCTGCTTTATGGAGAAGAGGGAAGCTGCTAAAATAAATCTATTTCCCACCCTGCCTGCTCTAGAAATTGACCTGTATTCATTTATTTATTCAGGTGATATTCTGTCTTTTGGTACAGAGGCAGGTATTAAATAGTATTTTTCATTTTACCAAATTAGAAATTCTACCTGTGGGATTCGGAACAACCACAAAGAGGTTTCCACTCAAAACTCTTTAAATAGTTAGTTACTTATATTGAACTGTAACATGTTTTTTTTCCTCATGTTTTGGCAGCCTAAACCTCTCCCACATCACTCCCAGGAAGTCATTTTAGTCTTTCTTCTGCCTTCAGCTTAATTGATGGAAAAAATAATAGTTCAGCTTTGTCTGAACAGAAGGAGCCAGATTTAGACCAGCTTATCCATCTACAAACAATAATATTATGAAACGTATTTTGACAGTTATAAAACCAGAAGTCTTTCTGTTTCCAGTTTTCATGTAAGTACGAATGCAGATAAATACTTATCTTCCTCGAAAAATTAAAAAGCTTAGTATGGAGAAGGCTTCACATATTACCTAAATGTAGTTTGGTTAAACTTTTTTTTTTTTTTATTTTTTTTTTTTTTTTTAAATGAAGAGTACTCCTACTTCTGTTCTCAGACCTTTCAAAATAACTGCACTACAGGAGAAGCAACAGATTTCCTCTCTCCTCTGTCCAGAGCAAAATATTTCCAGGTGACTAAAGGCTAATGTTTTTGGCATTGCAGCAGATCAAGCAATAAATTTATGGTGCTGTTGATGAAATGCTAAACAGAAAGGAAACTACGACTGCTGCAATGCCAAAAACATTAGCCTTTGATGACCCATGAATTAGGAAGCTATAGGAATCCCTGTACTGTTGGAACTGACAACTGAATATTGTTACTGACACTTTTATCTTAGTGATATTTTAATGTTTTTTCAAGACCAAAATTATATCTTCAGTTGCCAGAATAACACTGAAGTTAACTTAGTTTTTCCTTTTTAGGACTAATGTATGTTTCTTAGATTGTGCTGTGTAATAAAAACAGCCATGAAAATTTTGGTATGCTGGCAGTGCCAGCTTGTCAGAGGCAATAGCACTTACATTTCGGAGTAACTTTCCAGTTCAATCACCTGTTTCCCTCCGCCCATTATCATGTTCCAACATAGCCCGGTTGTGCAAAAAGCAATAGCCTTTTCTTGAAAAGTCTCAGGACTTTTTTCTTATTAGGAAGATGAAATCCGAATCACAAAAAGAGGAGACACAGCCAAGCAATACTTCCAGAAGCCCTTGCAGAAGGGATCATGCTGTATACTGCGATCCTCTGCGTTTGTTACTGCTGTGGATATAAAGGGGAAGCAACGCAGCATGACTGACAGTCCTCAAAACACTACTCTAACATGTTGACAGAGTTGCTACCCAGGAACAATTTAAATGAAGCGAAATCATCTTCCCACTAATATCTCTATTAGCACTCCATAAGCCCTACGAACATTTACTTCATTTATGAAGGCAGACTTGGGAATCTTGCATTTACTTTATCACCACCTATATTAAGGTCAAAGGAGCCTTCACCTTTTTTCAAAGCAGATAAGTATGAGAAAATAAATAAAAGTGGCCACCTCTGGTGTTCCAATATTTAGTCAGGCTCATGAACCATGAGAAAATCCAAACTGAAAATTTCTTCAAGGCAAAAACAAATTATCAAAAGGATCTGTATACTTCTTGACAGTACAAGATATGATGATTTACCTAATTCTTTTTTATTCAAAGGTTTTCTAGGCATTCTTTTAGAAGAGTTACAATAAAAGTACATTTAGTCAGTATTTCATAATTATATATTACTTATTCTAAGGTTCAGAATCATAGATTAGAAGCTGTTTCTAAAGGAAAATGTCAGCCCTTTTTTTCCTCTGATTTATGCTATTCTCTAAATAGAGAATACAATTTCTGTATCTTATTTGCCAATTATGAGATTAAACTTGTATTTTGAAAATTATGATTATGGTTCAAGTTCTGAAAAAGGATATTCAATATCCCATCATTCTATAAAGAATCACGAAGTATCAGCTCTTGGCCTTACGTCAGTAATTTTTTCAGTGGTGAGCACCGCAGCTCTGCAGAAACTAGAGTTCAGCATAAATATAGGTTCAAATCCTTCGGCTCTGAACTTAATGTAATTTGTGCTGAAGTCAGAAATGGTGTTTAAAGTTGAGATCTACCTTCTTGCTTAATATTTCCATTTTAGAATCCTTTACATAAATAAAAAATAAATGTAAGATTTCATTAAATAAAGGAATTTCTTCAGTCTGATACATACACAGAAACAACTAAGACTCACTTCCATGAAAGAAGCAACACCAGATTATTTATTCATTCACACAAAGAAATGAGAAAAGACTTCTTGAAAATCTAGATTCTGTTAAAAATAAAGTCCCCTAGTAGTAGAGAAGGTTAAAAAAAAAAAGTCACTATCCAAGTCACTACATTTAGCAGAGGTTACTGCATTGTTAGACATAATAGTGACAGAGATCAGTTATAATTAAGTTGTACAACTGCAGTACTTTGTACTTTCTAACTATTAAATATCGCACAAACCACCAAGGAGTTATACTGCAAAAAAAACAATCCCCCCCGCTTCCAAATATATTTTACCACATAGGTAAGCAGCAGCTATGGAAGGTGAAGATAGCTTTACCTAACAAGTAAATTTTAGAGTTGGAGTCAAATTACTGTCTTCTCTCATTTAATTAAGCACAAGAGCTCACTTTCAAATGAAATTATGCCATGCCATTCTGGCAACTGCCAGAGCTGAGGTGCTGGATTTGCAAGCACGCTTTTTTTTTTTTTTTAAATCAATAAATTAAGCTAGCAGTTTAACTGCCTATCTTAGCAATTCAAGCAATAACTAAAAGGACTTAAAAGCCAAGTTTGAAAGTCTGAATTTGTCTATATTTACTTCCAGCTAACCAAACTACTTGCTGAACAAATAGCAAACTGCTGACCATGCAATTAGAAAGTCTTCATGCTCTCAAATAAAATCTGCAGGCAGCTCACTAGGGAATGAATCATGGGAGCTGAGATGCATCTGGGATGCAATGATGGGATCATCACTGCATACAGCACATTATTCATTCCTGGGGACCTTCCAGCTATCCTAGAGACTAAAGGAAGTTGGCAACAAGGTAATCCAATGTCTTGTCTCCAATAACATGGGTGCACCAACAGACTGTGTGGTTGGGCTCTCAGCTGCTAACTAAAATCAATCTGAAAAACAACTCCAATGGGATTGCTCAATTATTTAAAAGTTTTGCTGAACCCAAAGCTGTGTATAAACAAACTGTGTCTAGAATAGTGCCTTAGCTGTCTGAACACAAATCCATGTAGAAGGGAAGTATGAACAGCCCTGAGTCACCACAGCATTGCTGCAGCTTTTATGACTAACCCTGCTTACATAACCATAATTATTGTATGCATGTGACATACCCAAATAACAATTTTTGGTATCTCTTGTCTATCTGGCATGTAAAATCAGTAAACCATTAACTCATTACAGCTCCTTGTTCTTATGCTCATGTTGCTTATTCTAATACCAAACACAGCAACATCTATAGTTGTAGAATCCCTGCCATTTACTTAAAAACCTTTTACTCATTAAAAATTTCCATAGGGGGCAAGCTTGATACATATTAAGGCAAATCTACTGAACAATTTCCTTTCTTCTGTTTACCTCCCCCCTTTTCTTTTATCCACACACAGCATGTTCATAGAGATAGCAGCCATTCAGATATAATCAACTCATCTGCAGCCCTTTTAGCAATTGCCATTTCAAATAGTAACTTACAGAAGTTTTACTAAGTAGACTTACGCATTTCTATAGCTGTAAAACTGTAATTCAAGTCTGAATTTTCAGTCTATTTTTAAGACAGTCATAAGAGAACAGGAGAGCGGGGAAAAAAAAAAAGAAAAAAAAAATTAAGCCCTTAAAGATAATGGCTCATATTGAAAGCAGAGAAGTACTGAAAAAAAAAAAAAAACTACCAGAAATATTGCTTAGATGCAACAGTGACATGCAAAAAGAGGATTGTCAATAAAAGGAAGTATCCAGGACTACATAAAAGAGGTCCACAGAGTCTGACCAAAATCATCGCCTATTATACATTAAGCTAGATTGGTTAAAAAAAAAAAAAAAAAAAAAAAGGCCCATTGCTCTCAAACCAGATTCTCCAAGGGCAGCACTGCATTGGAGACGCAGGTCTTCCTACAGAAGTCTCAACCAGAATAAATGAACATAGGAAAAAACAGAACACATTTGCTTTTACTGGGTGTCACGATAAAATGTAATGAGGAAGTGAAATTCTGAAGGAAAGAGACCTATGGAAGAGGAGTGAAATGGAGTAAACAAACCAGCGTTGAACACAAGGAAGGCAGGAACATGAGAGAGCCTGCAAACATCATCTACCTGGCAAGAATTCCTTTTAGAGCTAAGTCCTGCAAGGACAGAGCACCGACAAATTCTTATTTTCACCTGGTTTTGATGTTGTTGCTTACTGCATTTGTTGAAAACTTATTTTCTGTTCAAATGAGCTTGGTTAACTTTTGGTATAAGTACCGTTTTGCTCACATCAAGAGGGAAAAGCCTGTTTCAGTGAAATTGCCAGCAGGTCCCTATGCTCTATAGCCAAGTTCTCACTATTCTAGCATGAGTCATGCTCTAAAGGGGTGTCTGTCTTTCCAGAGAAATGACACAGAGCTCCTGCTACTCTGAATTCCACCCAAGATGCAAATTACTTCATTTATCTCTGTTTAGGAGTTCTTCAAGCAGGACCAGGCTGGGTGGCACCAGGTGCAAGCTATTCTTTCTAAGGCTGAGAAGGCATTCAGTATTTTCCCAGCTACATTTTCCTCCTGACCATCCTTTATGGAGAGTGCCAACTGTGACAAAATACATAAAACTAATTTAATGCTTTAATGCTTTGTGTTCTGTTCATTATGGAAGATGCTTTTTTTTAATTATCTTTACATATGATGACTTCTGACCAATTTGAAGTCAAACACATTTGCATACTACAGGAGCAGGCCAAAAATCAACATTTCGTCAAACAGAGCAGGGCTTCCAAACCTTTCTCATGACATTTTCACACACTGTTGTCCTACAGCAGATGGCTGAAGAGTCTAATCAAGAGATTTTTGTAAAAATCAACAAAAATCTTTGGCTAGAATCCGTAGTTATTGCGAAAAAATTACAGAACCATATGTCCCCATTGCCAGCTAACGTAGTGATGCGCAATGCTTGCAAAAGATTTAATCTACTTGTACCATACTAACATCAGATCCTTTATTTTGTTTGCATTTCTCTGTTTGGTCAAGACAAGATGCATTAAAGCTGAAGTTTTACTTACTGCTGTGAGCTAGGTAAGGAAGGAAAATTCTTTCATTATATCCTATTTCCTGAGTGTAATTTTTCCTCATATTTAATTTTAAATTTAACTAAGTATATTAACTGCACATGGAAGGTTAACCTGCGATCAGAGGAGATTCTGAAAAGCATCGCAAAGAAGCAAAGACGAAAAGATTGTAAGTGTAGGAATACAGAGAGCACCACGATGGCCTCAGAGCAGCTCTGATTTGAAACCTCACTAAGGGCAGTATTTATAGCTGGATGAGCTGTACCTTGCTCAGAAAGCCTGGTTAGTCCGCATGGTAAATATCCACAGATTATTATTTTGTCATGATAGTTTTTTTTTAACCTCTGAAAAGGAAAATGATTTAAATCGCTTCCATATGTATAACACTTATTTAAATCAGAGCAAACCCTTACATTCTGCTTACATGCTGTGAGTCTTCAAGTTGTCCCCGCTGTGACTCAATCAAATTTCAGCTTTTAACTTAAAACAAAATCTAATCAAGTCATAGCTGATTTTTCCCTTCTTGCTGAAGTCTGATGGAGAAAGTACACATTCATTTAGTGAAAGTGATATTGCTTAATTCTCATGTGAAGTATAGAAAATCTGCAGAAATACTCACAAATCTGCTTTAGAACAGTAAACAGATATTCACAACAGAAAAGTGAGAATAGGCAGCATATAAATGAGCAGTGAATATTTATTATAGCTTGTTTTACAATTGATATCTGCAGTCCAGGGAAACCTAAAGAAATTCTCATTCACTCCAGTTTTTTCAAATTCCATATGACAAGTATACACAGCAAAGACAACTTGGTCCAGAAAAAAAAAAAAAAAAAAATCTTTGGCATAGTGGCAGTCTCCACAAATCAGCATTTCTTTTTTTTCTAGACAGGAATGTCTCCCCTCCTTCTAACTTGGTGCACCTAGACGTAATAAATGAACACAAGCCCATTCCACCAGTTCTCCTAGACAGTCTTCCACATGCCAGGATGAAATATTTGTGCTGCACCTGCAATATTAATCAATTAATCAATCAGCAGAGTCATGAACATTTATACACTATCGCAATAATCATTCTTCACAATAATCATTCTTCACAACAACAAAATCCTAGAAATGTTTCAGAAACTAAATTCAAAATATACATACATGGGAGTTAAAAAAAAAAACAAACAACAAAAAACAACAACAACAAAAAAAAAACCTTTGTCCAAAAATCAGCCTGGCAGATACCATCTGTTCTCAGGCATCCATGCAGTAGGTAAGAACATGTTATAGTTGTGAATTTACGTCCTACTAAATTTCAGAGCAAATTTCAGAGGAATTATGGTTGTAAACTTATGTCCTACTAAAACTTTGGAAAACTCCAATTAATAACTTGATAACACTGAGGCTAATAAGGGAAGATAGAGTTATTTTTAATTAAAAGGCACAAAGCAAGGTGAGCAGCAGAAATGCATTACCTCAGCTACGTGGGACTGGGCCAGCTAACTCATTTGCAGAGCAAGTGGCCATTTCCTAGACTTCTCATCAGGACTTGAGGGTGTGCTTGGGGATTGCAATTCTGCTCTAGTGTCCAGCAAATTGCATTTCAGTAGAAAATATTATTTTCACTCTGTGAGAATGGCTAAAGATCAATAGAGTCACAAATTTGGGGATGTCTCCTGTGCTCCCTCAGAACTAGAAATATTGGCATCTTATATGACAGATGGTTGCTCTATTCCAAGTAGCTGGAGACTATTGTGATGTGTTAAACAGAGCTCTCACTTCCCAGCTTTCTCTTAAAAGGAGAAAAATTGGAGTATTTCAGGGGGAAAAAAAACTGTTGTAAAAATTTCCATGTTGAGACTTGAAGTCTCCAAAGGGATTAAATTAATGCAAAACATTCAGAAAATATTCTAGAGAGCATTTAAAATGCCAATCTTATTTTTAATTAATTTTAATACAATGCACTAACTAATTTTAGTGCCTTTTTTTTTTAATCATGAAACACCACTTGTATACTGCAATAGATAATAACAGTTGAAACCTATCAGAATAAACTGAAAGAAAAATCAGGCTGATTTCAATGAGAGGCAGCACCTTATTTGAAATAGCTGGGCCTGTATTTTTGAAAATATCTAATATTGTGCCTATCTAAAGGCACAATGTTGTGCCTGCATATCTAAAAGGAAAAAAGAAGTTTTGGGGGTCACCTGTAACATATTCAGAAAAATCAAACGACAGGACAAACTGCAAAAGATGGGAGAAAGGCAGAGTACTCAAGACACCAAGTGTTTAATTCTGTCCAGAAAACAGAAATAAACTTTGAGGAGATTGTGACAAACGATGTCCCAAGTCACCTAGTTATTGCTCTATCGCTCTTTAATAACAAATAGAAACATTTGCTGGGGACTGCCTTATTTCAGTGGGTACTAGTTGCTCCTGATGTCCCTAGATTGCCATACAGATTTATTCCTGTTCCTCAAAAGAATGAGGAAAGAATGCATCTCAAAGAATGAATGCTCTTCAGCATATAGAAATTACCTAGCCAGGCATATGCATTATGGATTTTTTTCTGTTACCTCTTGAGCATTCAACATACATATTTATATAATTCGTGACCAACTTGAGGCACCAGCAAAAAGAAGAGAGAATGTGGCAACTCCAGGGGAAAAATAAACAAACCATACACACAACCACACATACACAAAAAACAAGCTATTTTGTCTAAAAGCACACTAAAACATCTAATCTGAATCAAATGTCTAAATCTTTGTCCTTTTTCTTACTTGTTTTTCTAAGTCTATCAGAAGACTAGTTCCAAAAGCTGTTGGAATTTCAAGATTTGGCTGACACAAGGGAAAAAAGCACAAACTGCTCTGTCAACTATACCGCATTACATTATTTTCTAGTATGTGGATAGTCACATGAAAAAACACATTCAACTGCCTCTGTGTCCTGTGCTTTAGCCATATCTGTCCATTTTCCAGCAGTATCCTTTAATAATCACTTATTCAATTAAAAATTTGTATTATACTCCACTCTGAACATCAATTCAAGTTGCTTTTTATCTATGCAGATATTGACAATGAAACCTCAGGTGCTTCTTGGCATGTCAAGTGCTGGACTAGTTTTATGTTTAGATTGACTTGGTTATATGTCTCCAGTTCAGGGAAAAATTATTTAAAGAATATGTCTCATTAGTCTGCCTGTTATTTCCAGAAAAATATTTGTGAAGTTGTAAATTAATATGTTTTAAAAATGTCTGCTGAGGTTGATATAAATATAGTTCTAATCCCTGAAAATGTAACACTTCGGAAACATTGGCAAGAGGGTGTGCATAGAATGATACTTACTGCACATTTTTTTTTTTAGGAGATCTATTAGAAGTATGCAAATATCTGAGTCTGAAAATGCATGCAATCAGCTGTAAAATAATATTTTTTTAATAGTAGTATGAAAAAAATACCAGAAGCTATGTGAATGGCCTGAGCAGCTTGCCTAGGAAAGTATAATTTGATAATGAATTGCACATGTAATTTTAACGCAGCCAAATCAGATTTATTCGTGTTGATTGAATCTCTTTGACATTTCACTTCCCTCACTGGGATTCCTAGTCAGAAACTGAAAATAACTTTGGCTGAATTTTCTGAAACTAAAATGGTGTTGATTAGCGGTGTTCAGCTCAGGGAGCCCAAATAGGAGAAAAATTGACGATAACAGTTAACTGAGAGAGAAAGGAAGTGCTTAAGAACAGTGCAATTGGAATGAATGTGTGCGACAGGAGCATCGGCTCTGTTTGCCAGTAATTTATTGTAAAATAGTGGTTTATCAGAGGGTTGTAACACTCTTCAAATTTGATTCCGTAGTCAGGGAGGTCACTAGGGAGGGAAAGCTGTTTTACATCCATTACAATATACGGTTCCTACATGTTGTATTTGCTAAAGAAACAACAAGACCATAAGATGTCTCTTTTAAGGGTTTTTCTTTGTGTGTGCGTTCTGTGTCACTTGATATGATGCTGGAGTGCAAGTTTTTGTGTATGCATGTTAGTGATCAAAGAAGATAGAAAGAAAATAAAAAAGAAAAGGCAAAGGATGATTATGAGACTTTATGCCTTCCAAGCCATTTAGACAATGTTTCAGTCGGTCCAAATGTTACCAAAACACATTGCTACGTTCTCACACCACGCAGAAATGAACTTAATTATTCAAGACGAAATAAGGTAAACCACATGCAGGGTTCATCAAGACACTTGCAAGAGCAGCATATCCACATCTATTCATAAAACTAGTTAATCCATTGGTACTTCACGCTCCAGGTGCAGGATTACCACATGCTACACTGGATTAAAATCTTAAAAGAGTCATTGTGAGGTTTTTGTATTTTGTATTTGGGGCTTCCTATTTTTTCTACTGTATATATTTATTGACACCTCTCCAGCTCAGCTGTAGTCACAGTGCAGGGGATTACTTTCATAGAAGCTACAAAGTAATATTCTGGTACATAGAGAAGTTTGGAGGAAAGGTTGGATTGGCTGGGAAGTTCTTATTAGCATGGTTGTTACCAGTGATTAGAACACACACTGATGCTTCATTCACGTGTCAAGGAAGCTCTGTGGCTACGCTGCCTTCAGAAAACACCAAGCAACGCACCCAAACTTGTACCCCCTTGAATAGTTACTCTGCAGAACAGCACTAGAAATCCGAAGGAGCACAGTGAAACTAGACAGCTAATGGACATAAAACAGAGTGCATTTGTAGGATATTGCATTAAGATCCTAACCTCCAGAGGTTTATGTGGGTATATGCATTTATGCTCTCAAAGTGTGATTGCTGCTTGGAATCCAAACACTACAGATTGCATTCAATTTACAAAATTGACTAAAATCAGGTTTATTCAGATATATACATATATATATATTTAACCTCCTGGAAAAGTGCTGTCAGCCTTGTCCTGATGAGGATAGCTGGCAAAGTGCAATTCTAATCCTCATTAAGTCTATGACACCAAAGAACCCCTCTAGAATTTAAAAGAGGAGCATAGGATGTTATTTTCTGTGCACGGTTAACTGCTAATTGCAGTGCATCATAGCATAGCAATGGTAAAACAATACTCCCTAGCAAAAGAAAAGCATGCAATTAAAATATAATATAGTGGCTGGTTTCTTACAAATTATCATTAGTCTATTTCTAAGACAACCATTTTTCAAGTACCACACTCTGAAACTCTGCCTCAAAGATGGCATCAGAATTTTTGTTCACTGTAGATGCCAGAATTTAAATTTAGAGATTATTAGTACCTGTTCCCTTCTACTTTTTTTAGCACCTTTAATTTACATTGAGCAAGCAGGCAATGCAATTTTCCCTAGTGGAACAGAGCTGCTTTCAAAAGGAACATTCAGTAGCATGTTCCAGGGATCACTTAAAAACAGAAACCAACAATGTGGAAGAGCATCACAGAAAAGTTTCAAATATAGCAAGGTTTTCATAATATAAATCGTCATAAACTCAGTGTTCCAGAGATTGCCTCTGATCTGAGCACAAAGATGCTTCGGATCTCTGCACGCATGGATTGACATGGACCTAAACCACCCCTATATTGCACACACAGTCATTGCTGGGGCATGTCTCCCTCCTTAAGCATTAACGCTGCTCAGAGGAGATGCTTATGTACCACTGCACAACCTGCCCTTTGGCTGAAGCCTCCCGACACTGCCATCAGCACAGTTAGGGGCCAAGGACAGGATAAGCACAAAAGCAGGTAAAGGCCATCTTGGCTTCTCCCTTGGCCACCGCAGCCCTGCACGCAGAAAGCAGAAGCCTGAGGACCTACCATGCCATTTCCCACAGTT
This sequence comes from Crypturellus undulatus, assembly GCA_013389825.1. Classification (NCBI taxonomy): domain Eukaryota; kingdom Metazoa; phylum Chordata; class Aves; order Tinamiformes; family Tinamidae; genus Crypturellus; species Crypturellus undulatus. Next base: position 286,526 of record VWPW01022482.1, read on the forward strand.
GCAGCTGGCAATATTTAAAGCTCAACTCCACACTCAAGAATTTATCTGTCCAATTTACTGACTACAAAAGGCTAATTATCTTAAGTTATATGATACAAATGATACAGAACCAATCCCTACAAAGAGCACATTATACTGTTCTAAGACTCATGGAAATGGGAGGAAAAAAAATAAGAGTAACGTGCATACAATGAAGCCACATACAGGTAGTGAAAGAGGACTTGATGTTACTTCTTTTCATCAGAAACTCTATTAAGCAAAGAATTAAGCTTTAAAAACTTCTAATTTAATATTCAAAAATTATAGTATTTACTGAGGACCAGTAAGATAGTGAGGTTTATAAAAGCATTTGCATAGGATCATGTTTCAGAGGAGAACCAAGTATTTTAGACAGAAGTGCAGAATATCAATATATCTTGATATTAAAAAGTAACTCAATGGGAATTAGGACTATTTTGTATTTACTGAAATAAAATTAAATAGGAGAAATGCTCATTAAGTCGGATTTGGGAACCTTCCTCCTTTCCCCCAAATTCAACTGTTGGAAGGTAACAGGAAGCTGAGGGGTGGGAGGGCTTTTTTTTTCCCAATGTTTCAAATTGTTCTCTCATGAATTTTGCTTGGAAGTAATGGACTGTGCATTCTCAGCAGTGTTAGACTAGGCTATGGGAAGGTTAGAATAATGAAGCAGAAATATTTTTTGCATTATAGAGACTGCGTGTAAGAGCCAGGTAGGTTTGTTAAAAGTTTGCCTTGGAAAAAAATGCAGTCTGCAAGAGCCAATTTAATTATTCGTGCATCCTATTCTATTTTTCTTATATTTTACAAGTTTAGCAATGCCATAACACAATCAAAACTGTTCATATCTGTTTTATATTTGAGTTTTAAAGAGGCCAAGTGAGATGTCAGCAGCCTTTTCCTTCTTTCCTCTTTCTCCAACTTCGGTGCATAAACAGACCTCTGCAGTTCTTTCCTGCACCTGTAACATTCCCTATATTATTTATTTTTAAAGGAAACACTGAAGAGTAGAAGTATTTTAAATCTTTTCTAACTTATCATTTCTCATACTGCATACTGAGTTCTCCCCGTTTACTCCTGCATTTATCTCCCAATTTACTCAGTTTCTATCCATATATTTTATACAACATAAAAATTAAACTTGAAAAGGCAATTGCTATTATCTATATTTGCATTACATGCTTTTATACATAGTTCAAATATATTTTTCTGGAATGAAAACATAAGCAAGTTTAAAAAAAATCATGAAGACAATACCCTCTCCACTCAGAGTGAAGAGCAAAAAACCTATGTAAGCCCAGAGAAACATCATCCCTAAAAACCTTTGGGGAGGCTGGTATTTCAAATGAGGTGACTGTGACTGCCAGAGATGTAATTAAATTCTGTATTTAGCACATTGCTAGCTGAAAAAAAATACTGCAGGGCACTTTGCTATCCCATTATGGATTCACAATTTATGTGTTTTCATTTCCTTGGGAACCCTCTGGAAAATGATATTGCCTCCCAACCCTCAGACTTTTTGTGGATTGCATTCTGGAAGAGACACTAGGTTTTGAGGTCAGCCTTGGCAGATGGTGAGCAAATAACCACTGCTTTGGTATTCAGAAAATTCTCTTTTTCTACTCTGTATTCATAAAATGTTATGAAATCTTTTAAAAGTTATTTTGATAATTAACATTAAATATTATAATTACATTAAATGTACTCAGCTGAAATGTTTGCAATCTGAAGTTTAAAACATTACACTTACAGTCTAAGGCAAACTATGTTCCTGAAAAATGAGCTTTGCAAAACTACAAAACTACTTTTAAAAAAGTTATCTTTTTGTAGGATATTCTGACTGGGTTGTGCTGGTGAGCACAAGCCAGAGGAAACAACAGGAAGGGACGACTGCAAACACCGGTCACGCTGCATAGGGCTGGATTCCAATGGGTGGCTGTTCCAGGGAAGGAGGCTGCTGAAGTAGCAGCGTGGCAGATGCAGCTGCATCATCAAGGAACCACTTTATAATTTCATACAAAGTTAAGACCTATTTAAAGTTCTATTAAAGAAATATTAAAAGACTTCGACAAATTTCACACATGCTTATGAACAACAAGCAAGCAAGAACAAGCAACTGCACCCTCAAATCTCATGAATTTTGGGTACAACATGGAAGATAGTTTATCATGATCCATCATATTAGCACTGAGAACAGCCACGTGCTCTCAGAAATATAACTTCAAGAGCTCTTCAAATACAGGTGTCAATCCAAAGTTATTGAAGCCTCTAGAAAGTCAGCTATGTTCACTGGCACGTGCATGAGACACATGAACACAAAGTGCACTGCGTGGATACAAAGGAGTCAACAGCTTTTTCCACACAGGAAATTATCGTCCCAGCTGTTAACTTCAGAAGGTGTCAAAAGACACATAGAATAATGTACTAATATAAAAGCTGTAGGGAATTCAAACTGCTGTTTCACCTACGAATTCTGCTAGGTTTCATTTGTTCCATCCTTGATGATATAAGGTGTGCAAAGATTGTATTTAGAGTCAAGATAGATTCAAGCTTCCACACAAAAGTATTTCAACTCAGACTTTGCATAACTAAAATTAAAAAGGACCTTAACCAGCCTCTAGGTGCTCCAATAGCCACATTCTTAAGAACTATGTAACATATCACAATTTACAGTGAGGTTTTATAAGGGGTTGATCTTGCCTACAAGTTCGCAGAAGAGATTTAAAATTGCAACCCACTAAGTCCAGAGAACCAGCCTATCCATGCTAATCCATGGATTCTCACAGGTACCAAGGTCAGACCACATGGGGAAAAGTTTGATTTCAATTTTTAAACTGCTATGACTCAGGAGAGTGCATCTTTAAGTTGTACATATGAAACAGAACGTTAAGAATGCCCTACACGTACACGTAGGTTAGCTGAGGACATGCAGTACAAGCTTCTGCAAAATAATAGTAATAAAAAAATAAAAATAATAATAAAATGCAGGATGCAGATAAGCCTTGGGGAAGCTTTCAGTCAAACAAAGACTATAAAAATGAGAAAAACAGTATCTGTACGCATGAACCATTAAAGATCAATCCAAGGCAGGGGAAGCCTGAGGAGTCCCAAACCAGTCACTATCCTGAATAGCACATAGCAATACGCAACAGAATGTGAATACTAAATGCAGCAGGATCTAGAAGGATGTAAAACAGTGGTAAATAACTAGTGTTTTCATCTACTTCATAATGATTCTGGAAAGAAAAGAATAAGGTGTTTCCAAGAATGTCAGTGTTATGATTTATAACTGAAAAATTACAAAACTGGAATATTTTCCCTATCCTATTACTCATTTCTATAAGCAAGCTGTGTTACCTGGCAATTTCAGAAGGGAAGGAAGACATTAATTTTTTTTTTTTTTTTTTTCCCCTGGCTAGCAAGACAGAATAACATGTGGAACGCTAAATCTCCATATTTGTTCTTATATCTTTGTTCTTTTAACTGGCCCAGGATAGATCTTATTACTGTGATTCACCCATGGGATTAGTACCCCAATGATCTTTATTAGAGCCTGGCAGGAGGCTATTTGCACTACAAGCCCTTTTAGAACATTTGCGTCATCATATCTGGAGGTGGGCAGATCATTTCACTGTTCAGGGCTCTGTAAATAGAATATATTAAAGCTGATGCTCCCGTATTATTTTATACCAGCACATACATAATTGTTTACTAATCCTACTTGCTCTCTCATTTGCACTGTTTCAAGGGCTATTTTCTTTAGTCATCTAGTGCATCTTTTTGCCTCTAATTTCATTAATCTTTTTCCCCCCGTCCCCACTTCTAACTTTCTTCTCTATTTTCTGCAGTTCAGTTTAAAATGTTTATCAATTTTTTTTCTTCTTCTTTTCTCTAAACACTGCTTTGTATAGCCCCAAAATCTGTCCTCCAGTCTACAAGACACACAAGTTCAGCTGACTCAAATTCTGGCTGCCTTGTCTAAAGGCAGAGAACGCTGAATGCTGAACTGCCACATGTTTCTTGTGTTCAGTGCACAGATCCCTCTCATACTAGGAGCTCTATTCTCCACATATTCTGTATTCCAAAATTTGGCAGAGTAATTAAGGCTAAGGAATACATAGGCACCAATAGCATTAGAGTCAGGGCTTCTTAGAGAAATAGAAATGAGAAGTGCAGATGTCATAGGTTATAGCTAAAATATTCTTTTTGGCATGGAATACTCCAACAGAGCAGTGATTCAAGTGCGGAACGTGCATGTTAAAGCAAATAACAACTGGTGCTTCCCCCCTACACAAGTGACTTCAGGAGGTGAGCTTACAAGGCTACAGAAACTGCCACCTCCCACACTTTTCCCCCAAATCATGAACGAATGATTTTCTTACCCATACTTTAAAGAAAAATGACAATTACTATATAGGATTTATTATTGACTATTTCTAGCAACATTCTGAATCAAAAGGAAATAGGTCAGAGGTTTTTACAAGGTCTGTGTTCAGAAACAAGCTGCTTTAAAGTTGCAGTGATGCTTTGAACTGAAGTCTACACCCACTCTAATTATTTGGCAGGAAAAGCACAGAAACTGCACAGAAGAAAATACTGATGCCCCGAGCTGGCTAAGGCCTTCTGATTCTTTGATGCCTTCAATAACTACCACCAACGATGCCACAGTAAAACAGAATTTTAATAACATACAGCAGGGAGAGAAAAAGTAGAGTGAGGGGGGCAATCTCTGATTTAGCAAGAATCCCATGGGGGCTGATTCGTTCTGTTCAAAAGACGTATCCTTTCAAAGCAGAGCTCTCACACCCGACAGGACCAGCCAGACTACAGAAGTGCATTACTCTAAATCCTAATGGCTTGTTTCGCACACCAAAAATAAGTGTCCTATACAACCTCTGGTGCAGCTGAGCTGATTTATTGCTTCACATGCTATTACTGAAAGAAGTGATCAAACATGCTGAGCATTTGTAAACAATTATTTAAAAAAAAAAAAAAAAAAAAAAAAAAACCCACACACACTACATAATGCAAAAGCCCCAAAGTTTTGGTTGAGCCGAAGCCTCTCATCAAGTTTACTTCCTAGGATTTTTTTTTTTTTTTTTTTTTTTTTTTAAATTAAACAGCTTCTGAATACTATTAATCCACCTTTTTTTGCCCCAGTCACTGTCATAATTTGCTCTGCAAAGATGATCAGTTGTCAGTGTAACAAGTCTACTAATCAAGTAAAAGACACTAAACAGATTTGTAAACCTATAATATGTCAGGAAAACTCCAGCCAACATTGCAGTAGTCAGCTGAGTAACCACATATGCTTTTTGTCTATTCCCTTCCATTTTATTTGTTCCCATTAGTTATTCATCCCATCTGCCAGATACATTTTCTTTCAGCATTTTCATTGTTGCCCATGGCGTGATTCTTGTATAGCATTTAACTTCACCTGGGTTTTCAGCTTATTTTACACTAGCCCAGGTTTGTCTCCCCAGATCATTATTTAGCACTGCTCTAGCAGACTGTATTTATACATGGGCAGTGATGACAAATCACAATGAGTCTCACTAATGGAGAAAGCTGAATTTGTTCTGTAGAAGGATTTCATTTTTAGCTATGGGAAATATCCTCAATAAATAAGGAGCAAATATTGACAAGTTACAGAACCTTCATTAGGGAAGAATTTGTATTCAGGCACTGATTTTCTTTTAGGATTGCAACTCAAGGCTGCCTTTGAATTCCTAATCAAAACAAATTTTAACATAAGAATATGTGAAAGTCCCCAACATACAGCTGCAGAGGGCAGAAGAGTTAGCTGTGGTTTATACTCTGTTTTTCACTGTGGAGTCTATTTCAAAGATACTCCATTTGCAATGCAACTATCATAAGTAATAACTAACGATCTTAATTGTACCCTTTAGAGCTTTCAACTCGTTATTCCCCAATGCCCTTGTTAGTCTCTTACTCTGTATAGCAGAATACAGTGGACACATCCATGTCCAGGGTTTTGGCAAGAAAGCCCACTCCCGAGGTGCTGGATTCCTCCCTAGGACTACCACAGAAGCACACATTGCTGGTACAGAGCAAGGGGCTTTTTGAAAACCTCTGAGCTTCCTTAAGAGCTTTGTTAAGCCTTTATCACAAGGAAAGCACTTAACAACCTCATTCTTGTATCACCTATTGTGAAGGTTCAATGGTCAACCATTAATAATTTCAGGTACATATCACTGTGACAAACAAGATAAATTATATCTAGCAGTACACTTCTGACTTAATAAATCTTGCAAATTACTCTGAACAGCTTTTAAGAAGTCTTTTGAACTGCCTGGCATGACTGCAGTTTGAAGTGCCTCTTTCGCAGATTATATTATCATCCCTTCTCTACACTTTCATATTTATTTGAACATACAGGAACAACATTTTATGTTTATGACCACAGCTTATATCCCTACTCCTATGTATTTGCTGTCAGATATCTCCTAAACACAGATATAGCAGAACTCCAGGTGTCTGATCTTGCCTATTAATTTGTGTAAAGCTTGCATAAAACTCCATCCAAACAGGAAAACTTCCTGGAAAAAACAATAGCTTCCTACCCATAAATCTGTAGTTGTTTTTATTACCTAAGGCTTGGCAAAAAGCTTGAAAAATTTCAACTTAGAGTCTAAGAAGTATACTCAAATTATTTATCTAGTAGTTTAAACTGAAAGTCTCAGTAAAAATTCATTTGCATTTGGGAAATTACAATTTAAAATTAGCAAAGCATATAGAGTAGGAGTGCTGCAACAGCAGGTTCTCAGTGAAGAAGACTGGCAAGGATATACGAGGAAGAGAGTGTACACTTTTTATTATATAGCTGTATTTACTCATTTTATTGTGTTTATATAGGGTGTGTGTGTAGACATAGCTAAAATATGCATACTACATTTATATAAACAAAACCATGAAGAGATGCCAAGGCCTCTACAAACTAGGAAAAGCTTGATAATTCAAGTATGATAGTCCAAATCAACATGCCAGAGACAAAAATAAGAAAAAAAAAAGTGTAATAATATATTATCTATCCCAAGATATTTACAGTCCTAGCTCAAATAGGCAAGGCAGAAAAGCCAAGGTGATTTCAATTAACTTAAGAGAATAGCAAAGACTTACACTAACAAAGCACCCATTTCAGTGACTTTAACCAGAGTAACAGCTTCCAAACTGCCTGTCCAGCACTGTACTAAGGAACAGACAGACACAAGAGCATCTCGCCAAACCTCTCATCATCCTTTCCTGTGGATTTCAATCTTTCTTGCGAATTCAGTTTTGGATGCAAGAAGAGCTCATTCACCAATTTCAGTGCTTATGAGACAGCATCCACCAGAACACATTCCATAAACAAGTATCAGAATAAAACAGGTGGAGATTTATGAATTTCTGAATTATTACACTGTTCTACATTTGTATCATCCTGCACACACTGTGCAGTTTTAGCCTCCAAATACCACAAATTAAAAACAGTTAAAAAAAGCTTAAATGATTAAAATAATTAAACAAATGGAATGTTCTCTATAGGACTACACTTTTCAGCAGCACATTAAAAAAGGATAAAAAAAAAAATATGGGAGTTATTTTGACTGGAAAAAAATGAAGTGCTGCCAGTGGTTATTAAGCCACAGGGACAAGAACAAGATATCTGACTGCAAATCGAAGGCATCATTTTTATTATCCAGCAGTGCCCAGTATTCTCCCATCTATATCCACATGCACACAGTTTTAGCACAATTTAAGTCATCAGGAAAACATATTTTATTTTTTGAATTCAGTGAGAGGAAAATATATCTTTCTGATCTTTCAGGCTAATTAAGGCCATTCATTTTACCATTTGCAATTAATTTTTAGACAACATCTGTTCACATACCAAACACATACAATTCCAATACAGATTCCTGAAAAGTTCATCGCTTTTCTCCTTTGATACTTTCTAAAAGTCTTAACACTCTTTTCAGTATTTAGTCACTACCATCTTTTAGGACATTTTGTACCAACACTTTTTTGTGCCACTACTTGGAATTAGACTCTCTACAACTGAAACATCTGGAAAACTTGAGATACTTGTTTATGGTTTTAGAAAATGGTAATACCTAATCTTGGAACTCTTATTAGTGTTTGTCAGGTGGCCTAAAATCAGGTGGGCTTATGTTATTTACATTTGAATCTCTCTATTCTGAAAATGTCAGTGATATTTATTCAATATTTTTCCCAGGCAGAAGTAAAATAAACATCTTGAATTTCTAAATAAAGAAACAGACAAGATCTCTTTTCAGTTTAGGGTGGTCACTTGGAAGCTAGTTTCAGTTTTGAGAATCTACCTCTTTTTCATAAATAAACTTTCAAAAAGGATCTTTGAACAAAAAGTTAAATTTCCAGCAAAGCAGATTGAAGCCATATATTTCAAGATCACACTAGCAAGTGGAGTTTCTGCAGAAGTGGGAGTTTGATAACATTCCAAATGTTATTAAAAACATTCCAAACTAAAAAACAAAACCTCAAGTCCTTTCTACAATACAAACACCAAAAAAAAAACCTTAAATTCTAACATTTCACAGAGGAAAAATGAATAATGATTTTGTTGTTACACAAAATGTTGAGAAGTATTTACTGCAATGCTAATTACTTCATTTCTGACACACAGGTGTCATTTACCTTCTCTGATCACCACTCCAATCTCATTTCCCTCTGAAGAGCTAACTATCCTTTTTTTGGCTCACCCTTTCAATAACACCACTCAAATTGTATTTAGCCTGATTGCCTTTACATGTGTTCCAGATGTCACTTTTGGTTGCTTCTCTGCTTCACTGCCTGTCAATGAGGCAGTGCTTAAACACTGTTTAATTTTCTCAGCAAGCTCCCATCTGTGACTTGCACATCTTTTAGCAAAGGCCACATCACAAGCCATATTCTGCAGGCCACGGATAAGCCAAATCAAGTCAAACAGAGCATTTCTGTCCAGCACATACATGATTCATGCCTGCTGCAAAAGTAGTACCCTCTCTGCAAAATACTGTAAAACCTCAATAGCCCTTTCCTCGGGCTCTTCGCTTCTTCACTCTGAATAGCAAAAGATTCTGTTGACCATCTTGAATCCTGGGAGAGTTTCCTTTTCCCCCCCGCTCCTCCTCCTTTCCCCCCCCTTATTTTTTCTTTCTTTTCTTCACATTTACAAGACATTGTGTTATGAAAAAAACCCAGATGAAGTTGACAGGGTAAAGGTCATACTGTTCCACTGAAAAAAACATAGCTTGTTTTTCCTTTTTGTCTGCATTCCTAAAAATTGTCCTACCTTCTTACTTTGACTAACACTAGCATTAATTTTAAAATGCTATGCATTTTGTGATAAATCTCCAATTAGATTAAGTTAATATATTCTTAAGCTAATTTCTCTGCAATTGTTTTGTCTTGATCTTGTTTGAATTATTTTTGTCTTGATCTCATGTCTTAAGAATAAAAAGTGAACACTTTCAACTGGTTACATTCTGCGCGGAAAAATATCTTCTAGATATGTCATTTTAGCTGTGCACCTGAAGCCCACTGAACTTAAAGGCTTCTAAAAATTCTTTTCTTAGAGCAAGAGGTTTCAATCTTTGTTGCAAATTAAGAGTTTGGCAACAAAACTCCTCCTCTTACAAAGTTTTGAGGACTTTACCTTGAACTAACTACAGCTAGAGAGAGAAAACTCGATAATTTCATCAGCCACTGGTGACAAGGAAGGAACTTTTACACGGCCAAGAGGAAAAATTCAATATACTACTATTATGTTTGTGTGCTTTAAGACACACAAACAAGTCACAGAGTTTTAGGTATTTAAACAGGCCTATCCTAATCCAACAAATGAAAAACATTACATTACCTCTCCAAACACTTCTTATTTTATGCTTCTTCCTTTTTTAGCATGGAAACAAATCTTCCATGTACGTTTCTTTGGCATGACATTTATCTTCACTAAAGATGGTTTAACAGCAGTTGATTCAGTGAGCTATGAACCAACCATTCCACAAACAGTAAAAGAGGACTATCATTATTTAATACAACTCATCCAGTCATAACACATGCCAGGGGACATCTGAAACCACCTCTGAAAGATAGAAGAGGATCTTTGATGTTGGCTCTCTGCAACGAGCTGATCCTTCCCCTCTGCATGGGGCTGATGAGGCTACCCAGAGACCATGCTCAGTGCTGGGCTCTGGAGTTGAAGAGAGATGCAGAACTAATGGAGCAAGTCCTGCAAAGAGCCACTAGTGCCCCTCTCTTGGGAGCAGAGGTTCAGAGCTTCAGTCTCCGGAAGGCAGGCAGTGGGCATCTTTTCCAAGTATATAAATATCTGAAGGGACGAGGTAAAGCAAGTGCAGGCAGATTCTTCTCAGTGGTGCTCAACAAAAGGACAAGAGGCATTTGTATAAAGGCAGATGATGCACACTCCCAGTTGAGGAAAACTGATGAAATCAGTTTATCAAACCCGAGAGTGCGACAGCAGCTCGCCCTGGTGTGGCCTCAAGTTCTTGTTTCCTTTCTAAAGCACAACTTGTAACAGTCAGCAGAAGAGCAAAGAAAAAAATATACACTTGCCTATGATGGCCTGCTGCCCTGCCAGGCTCCGAAAACCTATTATGCCAGGGTTACTAAGAAGTTATGACAATGCAAATTTTACGCCTGTAATATTGAAACAACTTCTTTTTTACACAAACACTTACTTAAAAGTAAGGCTGAATAGTAAAGGTAAAATTCCTAGACTTCAAGAAACATGTAGTAGTTACTAGCTGTAGGTTATCAATAAACTGCCTCTTATTTGTGAGCTGGCAATTCACTCCAAAATGAATTCTCACTGTCCTTCTTATATTTTCATAAAAGCCTTCAGACTGATAAAAGTAGACAGCACATATATCTCTCTCAATGAGTAAATCATTCAGGCAGAGACACAGAGAAGTCTATTCCACATACAGAAATGCCAATAGCCACAAAAATCTAAGTCACAAAGATTTTTAGTAAAAAGGTATCTCAGAGAAAGTTCTCACTGGAATAGCCTTCAATCTATAATTAAAAGGATCAGCATTAGTAGTTTGCTTTAACAGTCTTTGGAAGGAAACTGTAGATAACACTGTGGACTAATACTACTATTATGCTATCAGTATGGGCAGCACATCAGAAGAGCATTATACGTAATTGGGATTCACTGCACAGCTAGCAAATAGAACAGACGTAGAACAAATTTCTGCATGAATGAATTACATTAAGCATCTTATATGTGCTTGTTAATTTTGAGAGAATGTAAAGGTATCCTGTACTTAGCCCAAACAAACAAAAGTCAAAGACGACAACAGCTTAAACCTGAAAATCACCCATGCCAAGTAACATTGCTCTTTATGGAGAGAGTGCTTGTATTCAGTATTTTCTCTTATTAAAAGATTTCTGAAGAGGCTTTCTGGAAAAGAAAACATACTAAAAGGTTTAATAACTCTCAGATTACTGAGTCCTACCTTACAGCAACCAAGAAAAGATGTATTAAAAACACCTAAGATGCAATGAGACTACTGAGCATTGGTGTTGAAATACCTGGGACAGAATCACAAAACTCTTTAAACCAAGGTACACGGATGCAACACAGAGAATATGAAATGACAATAAGGGTGCTGCCTTTTCTAAAGGGAGATAAATGAGAGGGTTGTGTACACCTGTCAGCATTAATCAGAAAGACTGATACATACTAATAAGACAGAGAAGTTGAGAATTTCAGCAAGGTACTAATTTATTGTCCAATACAGCCAACTGACTTTGTCAAGCCTGAATGATACACAATGACTGGCAGTAGTGTACATGGAATGTCCAAAACTACACATTAGCAAAGAAAGGCGGAAGAACTAATCCCCTATTTTCCCTGTAACTCGAGAGCAAATGTGCTAAGAGGCGGGAAGGAAATTATGTGAAGTAATAAACAGTTGAAAGCTCTCTTGCTTAGTCATTCTTGGGGCAGCTCCAGGAGTTGCTCAACATTTTGCATGAAGTCACCATACTGAAATAAATCCATAAAAGTTGCTCTAGCAACCAACATGGTAATAGTTTATGTTATCAAACACCATCACATGGTGCCAGCTATTACTGTCAAGTAATGCAACAACAATTTTCTTAACATGCCTTTGAAGGACAATTGGTGCAGTTTAAAATGAATTTGAACCTGTGCAGAAATAGTCCATAGGTATACATTATTAAACACACATTAAACCCAGCATTATTCTTGAGAGAAAACTGAAAATCATATTCCTACCAGCTTGTCTTCTGTCATTGCTTATTACAGACAAATACATTCAATAATCACTTTTGAAGTATCCATGCTCGATCATTTGGGATGTCACAACGGGAGTACAAGATTTAATCTTCTCATCAATAGAAGCCACAGGGTGTCTGTCACACTTTGTTCATATGTGCCAAGAGTAAATAAATGGCAGCAAATGAAAATGGTGTTTATAAATACGGACAGATGTTAAGTGCTTAACACAGGTATCTTCTCTAGTGTTTCTTGCTAAAGTTGTGCAGGTTTTATGAAAACCTCATAAAGTCATATGTAGAAAAGGGAATGTATTAACAGATATTTTTATATTAATACTGAACACCATTGGAGTAAAAAGTGCTATAACAGTCAATTTTTTTAAAATAAAAGTTACCCATCTGGCACTCAGTTAGTAGAGCAGGTTTAAGAACTTTTCAATCACTGATGATTGAAACAATATATAGCCCCTTCTACATGTTAAGATAAATATAGAAATAAACACTGTACTGATTTTAAGCATTCAAATGGGAGATGGAAGGTATTCTGATTAGAAACAAATCTCTTCATACCAAGCATTTCACTCAGCAAACAGTTGCTCTCAGGAAATCGTTACGATTAATTTAAAAAAACTGAAGAGAGTTCATTGAAATATTTCTGTGTCTGAGCAGATTACACTGAAAGGAAAATTTCAACTGGCTCTTTTTATACACGGAACGTTCAAAACAAAGGAAACAATTCTCTCAAGTCTATGTGTTATGTTTATGGCCCAGTTTCTTGATTTGTAGCCTAAAGGCCTTGCAAACAGAGTGCAAAGTCTTCTAAGCAGAAACCACTGGTGTCTTCCAATAGCAAGTGAGCTACTGGTAAGAATGGCAGACTAAACTGAGTAGGTAGCTACTGAAAAAGAGTAATCCTGGCAACAGCGAAAAAGCCAACTGAGCAATACTCAACCACAACAGCACTGTTAGCCACGAAACAGAGTAAAAAAGAAAATGCCGTAATGCCCTCAAACTCCAGTGAGCACCCCCACTATACCTACCTCCTCTTTACAGGCAGCCCAACTCTCCTTTCATGTTAGATATATTGTATTTATACATTTAAGTAACAAATTAAGAAGTTACGGAGAGCAACAACAGCTGAATGATGAGTGATAAGAAAACATTAACATATAGAGAAAAGTCACATAGAGTATTTTAGCCTAAAAAGAAGTGACTGATAGTAGGCCAGAGTTTTTTTTTTTTTTTTTTTTAAATGAATTTTATAAAATGATTTGTAAAAAAAAAAAAAAAAAAAAAAAGGAAAAAAGAAAGAGAAATATTTTCTCCCTTTTCTTTTCCAGCACAGGACCAAAAATAGGCATTTGATTTTACTGCTGCTGTCTACCAGTTTCACACAGCTGAGGCAGGCAGCACAGGAGGCTGCACATGCTGAGAGCTTAGATAAACGCAAAAAGTTTTTCAGGGATACAGAAACATGAGAAAGAGCACCCATAGGCAGCAGAGAGCAGGGCTAGCCCCAGAGAATAATACTGTGTGCTTGTCCTAATTCTTACACTTTTCCTGGGCAGTCGCTGTTAGCTCCTAAGGCAGACTGTCTCTGGTTTGATCAAATAAACCCATTCTTATGATTTTAAGGGCATTTAAAAGTTTAATTTCTCTCTGCAGCTTTACTTAACATCTGTGGAGCATTACTGAGAAGAAAAAGAAAGGAAGGAAAACAAAACAAAACAAAACCCCAAAAAGCAAAACAAAACAAAACCCCACACTACCCACAAATAGAGCACCACCAGCAAGCTCTTGTAGCTCTTTTGGACAAATTTTCATTAATAATTTCATTCCAGCTATTCTCTCAAATCACTTGGGACCACCTGTTTAACACCCCTGGAGTTAACAACAATCACTTGAAGAAAATAGGTCACTGCAATACCTTTTTGTGCAGTGCTAGAATCAAAGTTTAGCCTGAACAGAGCATGAGGCTATGAAAACCTTTTCTTCTCCACCAGTGCAAAACAAGTCTTTATTCTCTTTAAGTGTTTTTTTTTCCCCATTGTTTCTGCAGAAGCATGCTGTTTTTCTGTTCAAGGTTAGAAAAAAGGTAGAAAGGGCTCTGGATTTATTACAATATAGTTCAGTGTGACAATGTCATCTCTTGGGAAGCCCCCAGGGCATATACGCTTGTATCCTTCACTTCTTATATCCACAAAAGCAATGAGGAAAGTGCAACGCATACATAAACGATCAAAACAATGCATCCATCTATAAAAATGTGACTTAGAACATTTCAAAACAGGTGTTCCCTCCACTGATACTAAAAGAGGACCTGGAGGCAGCCTTGAAATTGGTATTCTAGCTTTCAAAATGAAATGTAAGCCTTAAAGAGTAAGTAGATATTCCCATATTAATTTATTATTGCAGGGTGAAAAACAAGGGTAGAGTAAGAAGGGGAAGAAAAACAGGGCAGTGAAGAAGTAGAGAAGTAAAATAAGAAATAAGAGAGGAGAAAAAAAGAAAACAAACAAAAACCCTATCAGCAATCTAGTTTTCTATTTAATAGTTTCTCTTGAATTTCTTTCCTGTAGTAGGACACCATATAGGTTTTTATATTTTGTAGGCACAGAATATTACCTACATTCAGGTAAAACAAACATTAAAGAAGGTAGTACCTATTGCCTTTGTGAAAAAAAAATAATAATTTTATTGAGGTTTTTCTGTTATGGTCTCTTAATTGTTTTAAGGCAATCAACAGCACATGTAACTGGACTGCACAGTAGAAAGAAAAAACATAGCTTCTCTGTCTAGGTTTGATTGCTACCTAAACCTCACTGCTGAGGAAGCCCAGGAAAAGCACGTGTCCTTATCAGCCACTCCAAGAAACTGCAAAGCTGTGTCTGGCTGTGGTGGCTACAGAGTGCCATTAGCTGTCTTCTGAGTCACAAGCCATAGCAGCATTGCCCACTCCAGACAGGTATCTTTCAATAGATGAAAAACAGCAAAAGAATTAAAATGGGGAGACTACAACAGCCTGGCAGACTTAGACAAGACAGCGGAAACAGTGATAAAAACTGAATTTCCCTTAGCTTGGCCAGGTGTATCAGATGAACTTAATGGAGATGAAAGCTGAAGCCTCCTTCCCAGCTGTATCAGATTAACTTTCAGAAGCAGAAGCACTAGGCAGATCCCCAAACTTTGGCACATGGAGTAGTTACAATAGTAAAGCTCTTTTTACCCACGGTCTTGCTAGCTCCAAAGTCCTCCCATCAAAACAAGGGCTTCCAAAGAAAAGAGGTAATACTTTCTGAAAACCCTTTTCCCTCCAAGTCTGCTTAGTCTTATTCATGTTGAGCCTATTTGTTAACTAACTTAGTCTTAGTGTGAGTGGTCTTCTTGACAAAGTCATTTAATTTTTAGCCAATTTTATTATATCAACTTTTTCTGTTTTTTCTTCTCTTGAACAAGTTACACATCCAGGAAAATAAGAAAGCCTGATTTATTTTGAAAGAGTAGGGGAAACTACCCATCACTCAAGACACCAAATGTTGCTCAAATGATTCAGGCACTAAATGCTCCCGATATTTGAACTGTTTCAAAGTACCAAGTTCTCGACCACTTCATTGACAATTTTGGCAAGTAAACTCCCTGTACCAGCTCAGCTCTGCGGATGTTAATATCATCACCTCCACCACCCTGCTTTATGGTGGAAGTGTAAGACTGCACCCAGCAGTTACCCAAAAAGGAAGGGCTGGCAATCACAGGCTCCTTAACAACACTGCCTTAACAGATACTTGATACGATAATCATAAATGGTGAGCAACATTTGCAGTAGTTTACTTCCAAGACAACCCAAACAAAAATGACATTTTGGACACTAATTATTGTATCACCTCAAAAATCAGCACCCTGGCTTTTATCTGCAACCTCTCACATAGCATAAAAACACTCAATATTTATATCTTACAGGCACTTGTCTCTGCCACAGTAATGATACTTCCAATTCCACTGATTTATTGATTACTCTGCTTCTCCTGCTGCATCTGCTATACAGCAGAGTATTTCTTTCACACACCTGCTGATGCTCACGGAAGACTTACCAGCAAGGGAGCAGTGAAAGCAGGACCGAGGCAGCCTCGCAGCTCACACCCACTGAGCACAAGGGAGAACCAGGGCTGGGGGCTCCGGGAGCCCACAGGGAGCAGCCTGAGACCCAGGCAGGGGACAGCCCTGGGGACAAGTCTGCCCATGCAGCCGCTCTGGAGGAAACCACACCACAAGCCCAGGCTCCAAGCAAACTGGGGGGGTCCAGGTGAGGCTGCTTAGGGCAATTTAGCTGTAGCCTTGGCCTAATTACAAAACTCATTTCACCTGGGAGTCTGACTTTTTTTTTTTTTTAAAAAAATAGAATGAAAACTAGTTTCTCCTCACAAAATAGCATAACTTTATATTAGTAGAAATTATGTTTCAAAATCAGAATGAAAACTTATTTCACAGTTATCTAGAAAAAGATCATGCTAAATGCTCAGAGAATAATCCCTGAAAATCACTTCTTACAAAAACATTCCCAATTAAATATTATTATATCTTAAAAGGATTTTAGATGTGATACCTTAAGAAAAACATTTTTCTCACTGATACATAAAATCATTCATCACAACAATATAATCCTTAATAAGGATTATTAAGGAAAAATAAAAAGAAAAATGAACTATTTAAGATTCAGTTTTAAGTTTTCATATTCCTGTAAAAGCGAAAAAATTACTGGAAGGTCTTTCATTCTGCACAGAGCCAGGAACAGTGATGCGCTATCACAGCGCTCCATGTTTCTCTGAACTCCTGCTGTTCGACACTGGGCCTCTGGTGGTGAAACACAAGCATTTCAGTGAAAACTTGTGAACACTTAAAGGAAGTATCTGACCTAAAATTAGGATTTTTTTTTTTCCCAAAGCTTATTTGCATGAGTAATACCTCCTGCCTTCAAATTGCTCACATTACAAAGCCATAAACTTTGCCTAGAGCAGTGATTTACACAGGGCTTACCACATAAGAATAGAATTCAAAGGAATATTTAGGATTTAAGTGCTGATCTTTTTCTCCTCTTAAAAAATGATGAAAAAGTGTTCTAGACAATCATTAAAATTATGTGATAAATATTATTATATTTTCTACCTAGTCTGATTACAGTATATACCATTTTCAGGGCAACTTCTAAATCTGTACCTGTGCAAATATAGTTCATTATACTACAGTAAGGGAAACACCAATATCTTTTATACAAATAAATATTCTTTCGTGTTATTTTGAGTAAACTATTCAATATAATGACAATTAAGGCTGTATTTGATTATGCAGAAGGCAGTACATTTGTATTTAAATTTTCTGTTATGCAAGGATAAGAAAATGAGTGCTAAGTTACAGAATGTAGACACATTTAGGATACTTTATAAAATATATGAAGTATCAAATAGCCAAATGGAACTAAGCACATCCTTAAATATATGCCTCTTTGGTTACTAAATAGAGTATGCAAAAATAATACAATCAGTACATCACCTTGTTCCATGTTTTCTTCTTTTAATACCTACATATCAGGCTATTTCTTCATTTTCTGAAAAAATTATGTAACTACTAAACCAGCTCTGCCACCATATACCTCTTTGATCCCAACTAGCCTATCAGAATGATGCTCCCATGCATGGAAAGCCAGATAAGCAGTTGATCAGCTGTGTCTTTCGTGAAAGAAAGGGAATTTTATACTAGCAAGCAAAAAAATACAGAAATATTTATCTTCTGATTAAGCATGAACTATCTTTTTTTTAAAAAAAACTTTTTTTAAAACTTTAAAATGTTATAAAACGTCTTGGATTTTATGTTTGTCTCTACAGCTTAAAGCTAGTTATATAAAATGGTTTACACAACTCTAGCTGCTTGGACAGAAATAAAATCCAAATTTTGAATTTTACTTTGGTGGAGACAATGAGGCTGAAGAAAACAGTGGTTAAAAATGCAAATTCTCTTCCACCATAAAATACACAAATTTCAAAAATTAATTCAGAATCCTTCCAATTATAAAAAAAACAAAATATACATGTGAACATAGTGATACATATTGTGTCCTAAAGTAGAATATATCAGAAAATTTCCACATGTGTATTTTGGCAAGCCTTATCTCTATCAATACAACAAGGCTTAGATGAGAGAGGGTTTAACTGTTAGCTCTGCTGGAAGATTTTGTGGCATTTTTTAACCTGTATATGTGAAAACTTATTCAACTATTTTGAAGATTAAAAGAAGCTTTTTATTGCAGTGAGTGACAGTTAGCTAAGTACTCCAGTTGAAGGGAAATCGATGAAGATGACCTAAGGTCAGAAGTGAGAAAGTCAATGCTTGTACACACTTAATGCAGGGTAGTGGTAGCAGATGAAGTTAAACATGTATTTCAAGTAAACGTTGAGTTTTGCTTGTATACTTTCTTTCCTGAGGAATTCGTAGATAAAACTTGCTTAATCGAGGAGTAGGTGACCTTCACTGATTAAAATCAGCAACCTTGTGTAAAAGTTAAAATATGTCCCTATATCACGAAAACATGTTTCTGTAAAATGAAGATAAATTTGGTCATGAATAATGAAAAATTAATTGCTGGATAACAAACGAGTGAGTTTACACTTGGGATTGCAATGACATGGCCTATTTAAGGAAAGAGAGAACAAAATATACCCTTAAACAAGCTTGTCCAAAACATGGACACAGCTGTAACAGCAAAAAAAAAAAAAAAAAAATAGTCATAGCCCCTGCATCTGCCCTTTTTCAGTAAAGAATGGAAGGACCTGTTGAATTGCTCAATATTTTTAGGTGCAAATAAATTGATACCCAAATGAAAACGCAGCATTCCAGAAAAACATCAAAAAAAGAGGGGGAACTTGAAATAGTAAACATCACAAAATTCTATATAGAAATGTTTCTAACGTTTTTATGAGTGCAAAGTTGATCAAAGTAAAAAATTGATTCTTCCATAACATCTTTAGCTAAAACAGTAGCACTACAGTTCATATTTTCAAGTCACTATACATTTATTACTGCAGAATTCTTCAATATAAATTTATTAAAAATTGATTGGTTGCTGAAGCTCACAAACAACCTCAAGGAGTGGGTAGCAAAATTTCCCATGTGCCTTTCTATCTATAAAGAAGAAATGCAATTAAAATAACCCACTGTTCAACATCAGCTGCATGAAGAGGCTTTTTTTTGGTGATGTTTTCTTTCTTTTATTTAAAACAAATTCCCATTTGAATATACTGGCTTTCATAAGCTTGATTATACAGTGATATACAGTGATGTAAGAATCACAGTAGGGTTTCTTATTTGTGAAAATACATGAGATGGGAAAGCCCAATCAGTTCCTATCACATAGCAACTATCTGATAATCTGAAGCAAATAAAGAAATCTCATTCTGATTTACACTTATTACCAGTCTGCACAAAGCAAAAGCCATTACTGCTTAAACCTTTGTGTTTAGCTGGGCAGCCTTAGAACGGTCTAGTTTCTTGGAAAAGGCTTTTCCTAGTCTTCCTTCTCATTGCAAGAGACAAAACAGGAACTTGTTTCTCTTTGTGAAAGCTGATTACAGCTTTGGCTTTGCTATATTCTTCCTCTAGTTTGGCCATCCGCCCACAGGGCAACATCACAATTGGACACACCTTGACTCAGTCCCAGCATTAGTGTATCCAGTCTAGTAACTCTGATGACTCTTACAATTAAGTCTATGAAAAAGGACAGTTGCCAATGATCTTAAACACATCCAATATTTAAGTCAAGGTCTCTATAAGCTGTCAAAAGGTTACAGACACTGCATCATCTATTACAAATATGAACCTACTGTGGATGATGAAACATACTGAGCTTGTTCAAGATCCTTCCACAAACTTTGCTTCATTTATGCTGCTCCTTGTGATTCTCAGGCTGTTTTGTAGGGTGTCACTCTCTTTAAGAGTTACTCTTGAGTTATTATTTCTGGGTGAGTGTTTTTGAAAAACCTCCTCAAATAGGGAAACTTTTTCTCTGGAACAAAAGGGTATGGCTTCAGAGAAACACATGAAGTGAAGTCATATAGGTTAACTAGAAGCCAGAATAGTCTGCCCAGCAAGGCTAATTCAGTGAGGCTAACTAAAGCTTCTTGTGCCAGCCTAACAAAACTTTCCCTATGCGACACTAAGTGGGCATTTATAAGCAGTGTTTAAAATAAAATACTTTCTATTAATAAATTTTTAACATATCTATTAGGAAGAAAGTATGTCAAGAACTTATGCTGAGTACAGCTCACCAAAAATATAAAATTTGTGTGTTTGAGCTTCTTAATACACATTACCTGTTTCCTGGGACAAGAATATAGTAACTAGGTTTGTGTCATAACTACTGACTAGTTCAATTGCATGTAAACATCAATGTTACTGTGTCACTTGATATTTTCTTAAATAAATGATAGTGGAACCATTCTTTGTTCTGAAATATCCCTTCCCTTTTAGGATTTCCTAGCAACTGCATCAAGAGAATATAGTAATCTTATAAAACTTACTGGGTTAATTTAATTGAATGAGTGTTAACATTATTTTTAAGACTTATTTCAATTTGCCTTAGCAGTATAAGTTTAAAGGTCATTCAGGCAAACTATTGTATTGTGCAGCAGCTTTGGAAATGAAGCCATTAGCTTAAAACTTGCTCTTAGCAGCTTTTACTTTCTTCTTGACCTCCAATTACCTAGTTACATCAATAACTATAAAGCTAGAAACAAAAGAACAAAATACTAATGCATTTTATCCAGCTGTAGCCTAAAGGCCAACTGTAAATAGGGAATTCAATGTTTAATTTCAGCAAGTCTAGTGTCATTAAATAGTATGCATTAAACTTTCTGCCAGATGTTGAGTGCTAAAGAGTTAGTCCCAATTTGCAACAAGTGGAGAAGCAAGTCCAAAAACATTATCCTGAAATACAGATTTCAAAGAATAGCTACAGACAGCTTTACTTTTTTTTCTGTGTAAGATACCATAATTTTGATATATTACTTTTTTGAAAAGAGAAACTTATCCAGTGGGGTTTATACAGAAAAAATACCTTTTGAAAGTAAACACCAGTGTCTCAATATAAGAAAAATATCTATGTAGTTGTCAATGCAATTTAACAGATTGGTCTTGCAGTACAGTTTGTATTCTTGACATGCAGATACACATTAACACACCAGCTATAGTGCTCCCATAAAAACATCTTTTCCTCTTCATAATGCAGCCTTCTGGAGATGAGTGGCTGACACTAAAACCCTTCAAACTGCTTAGACTCTCAAGTGGGATTTGTCTTCTACCATGTACTTGCCATTGTAATGGAAAACACATCATGCTAATGCCTGATTTTTTTAAAAACAAGAAAGGCCCTTTACAACAAATGTAGTAGTAATTCCAGGATTTATGAACTAATCTTTCTCTTAAGAATGGATTTCAGCTAATCATTTAAAAGGATTCCATCCTTCCTTAAAATAAATGCATTTTTTTTCTCTGACATAAATACAGAGTGAAAGGAGGCTATCACTATGGGACAATTACAGATGTTGGGCATAATCATATAATAGGGCTGTGAGATTATTTGTGGATTTTACTTACATATACCTAATGCATTTCATTCAAATGTATAAATTCTATATATATATATGCAAGACTGAAAACTTAGTATAAAGGTGATCTTGGCCTTCCTTATTCTGCCCTGGACTCTAGTTCCTGAGAGATGTGGTCACAGAGCTAATAATCCTGGGTCACTGATTTAAGTGTTGTTCCACTGAACAGGTAATTATTCCAAATCGCAAGGACTTGGACAAAGGACTTGGTTCTCAGGTCACTTTGGCATTGAAGTCACCTCACAGAAATCTGTGATAGTTATGGAAGTCATTTTACAAAAGGAATGTTATGGAAGTCATTTTACAAAAAGAAGATTCTTGAGATGGCCAACTGGGCTACAACTCTAAACTAAAAGGGCTCTGTGTTCTCCAGTACTCCATGTGTACTGTTCAGAAGTAGCTAAGCTGTGCTGAAGTGGGTTGGGTGAAGTGGGTTACATCCATCTGTGATGCCTGTGGGCTCTCGCTGCTACTGCATGGCACATAGGGTGCTAGAAGTCTCAGCTTTGGCAAAGTTCTACAAAAGGTTCTATTTGAGCTACAGTGGAGTCTGCCAAAGTACAAAACAAGCAAATAGACTGAATAATAGCTCTCAGGAGAAATGCTTTACAGACGATCTATACCTTGGAATCGAACTAGACATTCCTCTGGCTTCAAAGGCGGTGTGTGTGCTCAGCCTGAAGACTAAAAGCTTAAAGTAGTTTCAACACATAACTGATATCTGGAGACCTGTCAGACAGGATGCTGACACCAGGATCCAACTATCAGAACTGCCATGGCTTTGTTTCTAAAATGGTTACTTAAAAACTTTTTTTTTTTTTTCTTTCTCTAAAGGAAGTTTCATCAGAGCAAGACCAGCAGTCACATTCACATTTCATTGGAAAAAATAATTGGCAACTTTTTAATAAAAAGAAGGGACTCTAATCAAACAGCCTGATTCATTGCAATTAGTGAATTAATATATTCCATTAACAGAGCAGAATTCTCCACTGATCACTGGCAGGCTTAGGATTACACATCATCTTTGCAGAGACGAGAAAGGGACAAAGACAGTGCTTGCATTGAATCAGTAAGTCACAAGCGTGAGCAGCATGACTCTGATAACAGGGGAGATTCTGTGCAGTCATTCCAGATTTATACTGGAACATGCTAGAGGAGAATCTGAATCGGGCCCTAGGGTTTCAAACTGAGTGCAAAACAGGAAAGGAAAAAAAATCCCTTGGTGTATATTAATGCAATGCAGTATAGATCTGTCCTCTGTAATGCATTGGCTTACTTTTAACTCTCAGCCTGAAGCCAAATCAATTCCAACAGTTTGCAAGGGACAGAGACCAATTACTAACCTTCTTTCTCCTCCTTTCTGCCTGCTGCTTAATAGAGCTACAAATAATGGTTTGAAATTACTCTCAAAGATCTACCCACGTGACTTCTAGGGCAGACACTAGAGTAACTTAAATGATCAAATATCATCTGCATTGCAAGGTGCAAAGTCACTAAAATGCACAGAAAAAAAATGGGTAAAACTAATCCTGGAATACCAGGATTTAGATGCAAGCATCTAAACTGGATTTGCAGATGTCTGAAGCAAATTTAGGAGTCAGTTTTAAAATAAATTCAAAAACTGTAAAGGATACTTCTCTGTATGTATTAATGTATTGCAAAACACCATTACTGTGGCATTGCTTAAAAACTATAAATCTAGTTAACTTGGCCAATTCAGCTGATTTTTGTATCTGCTGTGAATTGCTTAAAGAACAAAACAGCTGGAGCATACTGGCAATTCTGACCATGTGCATATTAAGGTTGCTCTGTTTAATGTCCTCAACAGATCACCTTTTTAATATTGCTGACATGTGAGGAAAACCAAAACCAAATCTAAATTAAAATAATAGTACAAACCTAATAAATATATTAGAAGCAACACATCTGTTCTTAAGGCACAATTTTCAGTTTGAAATGTATTTAAAATCTGGTATGATTTTATAACTGCTCTGTAGTTTCTACACACACAGTTTAGTAAAATATTTAAATATTGGCTCAACTTCAAGCAAAGGATTAAGTCACTCATGTGCCTATTTACATTATCAATGTGAAATTTATGCCTAGGTATACATGACACCTATAGTCATAACTGAATTTATTCTTAATATATTGATTTATAATGCAGGTTTCATTGGTGTAATTATAGCAGTGTTTACAAATATTTATATATGGAAGAGGAATTATGCCATCACTTAGCCATGTGTTAAATTACATATTGCACTCACCAAGAGTTACACACTACTGGTAAGAGTTACACAGACATTTAGATGCTGAAAGATAAGCAATGGTTTTTATAAAAGCAATTCAGAAATTTAACTCCATTTGAGTTACCTGCATCTAATAAAGCTGGCATTGATCAAACTCAATTGGATTCTGTTTCAATAGGATTGTTAAAAAAAGTCACTTGCAATTGTCAAACCAACCTTTTCAATATAATTGTGCTGTAATCTTTTTAAAGAAACTGATCAAAAATGACACAGAAGTGCCTCGGAGGCAACATTCACTTACTGAAATGTTGAGACCTATTTAAGAATTTAGCTGAATAGGTCTAGAGGAAACAGATTAGTAAATATATGTTAGTATCCTGCAAAAAGATCCCTAGATGAGGTATATTTAATGACTGATATTCCACTTTGTAAGGATGTGATCACCATTAGTATATTAGCTGTAGATTTGCCAGGTGAATCAAAATTATCATTGCACACAAGCAGCTAGGCTAAAGTCTTACTCTTCTCCAATCACATATGGTGGTATCTACTGGCTGGTAATATTTCTTAGGAATTTAGTTGCAAAATTAAAGATTGTGACTTTTCCATGAATTGAACTAATAACTAACCAAGTGAACTAATAACTAGCCAAACATGTTCAACCTGGGAGGTTTCAGACCTCTCCTTGGGGGGAGGACTGTCAATCATATAGTTTAAAAAAAAAAAAAAAAAACAGTGATGATGATGGCAACAATCAACCAACCAACCAACCACAACAACAACAGCAACAAAAAAACCACCAGAGATTTCAAAAGAAAATATGGTATGCCTTTTAATTCAAATTTTTCCATTTGCTTCTATACACACATGCAGACTGTACACACACAAGTCTTCATTTTAGCCCCTAAAAATGCCACACAATTGTGGTATTTGTAAGACACTCAACAGTCTTAGTTTATACTAGATAATGGCACTCTATTTAATATTAATTCAGAATAAAGATTATTATCTGCATGCAAAGCTAAACTTGTTTCATCTAGCGTAAAATATTGTGCTCTGTGCTGCACAAACTGCTCTGTATTCTGCACTTCTGGTTCTAGTTCTCCAAAAAGACATTCTGATCAAAGGATCAAAAGAAATAACACTACGTAGTAAGGTGAAATGATAAATCTAGTAGTATTTCGTCCTCACATATTACTCCTGACATTGTGCTGCTTGTTATTCCTGACAAGTGATACGTGCAGAACTATAAGAGCACTCATTTAATCCAATGACCTTCTGATGAACTATTAACTTTCAGTTTACAATAAAAAAAACATGTTACACTACAGTAATATATAAGTACTGTATTCCTAAAGTACAAGGCTAATGTGGTTAAGAATTATTGCTCAGCATTGCCCAATATTAGGTTGAAATGAAGGAAAGTTTCCTCATGTTGCATTGCTCACTTAAACTAAACATCATTTCTAGAAAGTTAATTCTTGCTTTCAATTCTTGACTGAAGCAGGCAATATTGTTAGGTTCTAAAATCCAAGATAACCTTTATGCACTCCTATTCTAGGTCTGCCATTTCATGTAATTGGTGCACAAGACACCACTACTAGTATTTGCTAACCAGAATCTGTAAAATTAAAGTGCTAAAACACTTTTTATGCCTTTGATAATACATATCATAAAAATTACAAAAAAATCATAAATATTGGCAATATATCTGGCCATTTTTAGTAAACAACTTGTTTCTCCTCTTAATCCAGGTTTTCCTCACTTATCTAGTGCTTGCAGTCAGCCGCTTAATGAAAACCAACTCTAACACAATTCTAAGTATTGTGAAAGAGACAAAATACATCTTCGTTGCTTACCTAACACTTTTGGTCGATGCTTACTGAAAACACAAAACTTAAGTATTGTGAAATATTGGTAACAATATTTCCTCCCCCACACCCCATTGTTTCATTGTGTGTGTGTGTGTGTGTGGGAGGAGGGATCAATAGTTCCTTACTATATGTAGTCATAAGGTTTGCAGGCTGAAACAACAAATTAAGTTTATCAATGATTATGTTAGTCTTTGTGAAATGCATTCACAAAGATAGCTGAGAACAGAGGGAGGTGTGGAACACCAAGAAGTGGCGGGGCTTTCTGCTAGAGCTCTGAAGAAGTGTTATGCTTTCCATTTAGCACCTAGAAAAGAACATGAGTTATTGATCTATATCTTAGTAAGTGAGAAAAGGAAGTAACACAAAAAGTGCCTAATATAGCACAGGATGTGATTATTATTGTCATATTTACATTTGTGCAATTAAACATAACAATTCAAGTATGTTCCCATACTCAGGCTGTGACTAGTACCTAGACAAATTCTGGAGCCCTTCTACTTTTTATAGAATTGTTTCAGTTTCCTGTGTTAATCTTTTTACATTTCTGAAGAGCCATTTTCCGAAGAGAATTAAGCACGTAACAACTTACATATTCCCCGAAGTTACTGAGTATTTCTGAAGGAAATGTTACTCAGATACATACTTCAAATAGACCAGCTCATTAAAATGAACTGTACAGAACGAGCAGGGAAGTATCTACAGTGAGATAGTTTGTCTATTTGATGTCTTGGGGATACTGAACATAAACAAAAAGAGGAGCTTCAAGGTGTCAAAAGAGTTATGCAGATTATTATGAATTTCTCATTTTGGTTCTCTAAAATAACGAGCAATACAGACAGAAACAATCTGTGTTTGCAAGAATGTGTGAAACACATACTATTACACAAATCAATTTGCAATTCAAACAGAAAAAAACAACAACAACACACACACACAAACAAAAAGCATATAGAGTGTATAATAAACTCCTGAAGAAATTCACCACTTTGTATCTTTGAAATGAAGCTCTGGGTCAAAACAAGCTTATCAACTTTGATACTACTATTGCATCCATGCAATCATGCTCATTTACTGATGTATGCTCATATGTTTCTATGTCATATGCTCAGAGAGCTGTACGTATAGTCAAAATTTCAAATTCTCTAGTTTATTTCTCCTCCGTATTAAAAAAAGCAGAGTGCCAACAGTTTTTCTGTTTACTACTAAAAATGATTTTCATTAAAAAAAAAAAAAAAAAAAAAAAAGCTGGCATGAAATTAGATTACACAGTACAAAATTATTTACAGTAGCCCACCAAGCTCTTTGTCAGGGTAAGTCACAGTCTCTGACTGCAGAATTTATGCAGCTTGGCTGTATTACATCTGGAGGTCGACAGCTGGTTATTATGTTCACCTAATTTACCCAAGCAGTAAATACCACAAGCAGAGATCTATTCACCTAAGGCTTACAGTTCAATCGGTTTAGTATTTTACACTGAAATAATGGAATAATTAATAATAATGTGTGGCATAAATTATGATTAACTCTTCCCCACACTTTCTCAATAGTGTATGATACTCCACAGTATAAATACATTAAATGAACTGCCTTTGATATAATTCTAAATCCAGTAATGAACTTGATTTCTCAGAGTTTTCCTAAACAATCAAAATAATAATTTAAACTTCTAGTAGGTGTTAAATAGTAGTTCTTAAATAAATGGCCAAGGATATGAGAAGGGTTTAACGGCAACTATGGACCAAGGGACTACCCGCAGCCTGCAGTGAGAAAAGGGAAGACAGCTTACCTGCCTTAGTGTGCTACAGAATTTAGTTTCATATGGACCAAAGCATATCACTAAGGATACTCATATGAGAGGTTGCTAAAAAATAAATTTTGTCTTGAATATTATACTCTATTATAGAAACGCCTGGGATAATTTATTTCCTTCACTATGAGAGGAGAAAAAAAGAAAAGAGACTATTATCCCTATTCCTCCTAAAAAACATAGCTATCTTTTCCTTTCAAGTAGCGTGTACTTATGTGCAACAGAATAGGGTCTCTAAATAAAGTGGCACAGCAAAAGGTCAAGGAAAAATGAGTTTCTACATAATCAGTAGAACAAAGCCTTAAGATTTATTCCAAAATGTTATGGAACCAGTAAGAATTGCCTAATTGACTTGAATGGTTACTGAAGTATTGCCCTAAAGAGAAACCAGTAGACTAAAAATCAGACAACTGTTTTTCAGAGCAGATCCTTTCTCGCTAATTCTGTGTGTTTACAATTAAAATGATCATGTTCAGAAACAAGCCTTCAAGGACTCTCTCTTTTTTATTTTTTTTAGGTGAGGTGGGGTTGTGGTGGATGCACCCTAACTAAAGAGCCTAAAGATACGCAATTTTTTTTTCCAATATATGACCAACAGTGGTTTTTAAATTGCATGCCCACTACTGGTCATTTACTGAAAAAAAAAAAAAAAAAAATCAGTGTGACAACTGTGCATCAAACACCAATCTAAAGCTTACTGGAGATCGATAATTTTTTTTTGTGTATCCATACTAATCTCAGCATCTGTAAACAGTGACTTAAAGTTACAATGCTCTTAGGAAGATGTAGCTAAAGATAATTAGTTCTAAAAAAGGAACTAGAAAAAACAGAAGCTGATGAATTAAATTCTCCAGATAAAAATTCTCAATGACAAAGTCTCAATGACTTAGTAAAGGCAAATAATCCAAAGAAATTTTTGCACCTGATTCATTTTAATGAGAAAGATTAAATTTATATACACAAATGTCAAGCAACAATTTTTAGAACAAATTGCTTCTTGACATAAAATTCAATTTCTAGCTTTTTTACAATTCCAACTGTACAAATGGATTAGTCTTGTCTGGGCTTATCAGCCTCGTACAAGAAATCACATATTAAAAACAACAACAAAAAAAATCTACCTGCATTACATTGTTTAAAAAACAAAGTTAACTTGCTATTTCTGCCTCCTTTGGCCATTATCCTTATTCTAAAGGAACATGTATTCAGCAGGCTTAGAATAACTTTATATAACAGGTTTTTAATATTACAACATTGCTGTTTTACTACAAAATGCTAATATTTTCTAATTATGCTTCTGCAAAAATTATTTTTGAAAACTACTTTGTGCAGGGTGGAGAATAGGAAATAGTGTATAGGACATAATAATTATTGTTTTTCTTCATTCTCACCTTCCCTTGGCTCTTCTAACAATTTTTCTCTTATTCCTTGCAAATGAATGCAAAAGCCTCAAAATCCTGCCAGTATAGGGAAAAAATGCTAGTAATTTGGGGGACTAAAGAAGAAAAAAATACCTCAGCAATGTTCTTTTTCTGTAAACGCAGGCAACTGAACATTACGTTAGTTTCTACAAAAGTCTTAGGCAATGTCTTCTATGACTGTTAATATTATCTCTCCATTATAATATCTAACTGTTCCTCTAAGTTTTATTTGTACAACATTGGCAGGATTGATCTCTATAATTAGTTTTTCAATATTAGCAGAATCTGTTTTGAAATACACTTCATAATAATATTTGTATTTAAAATGTACAAACAGGTAAGCAAGCTGCTCACATTTTATTACATGACTCACTACTTTCAAACTTGCTGGAATTTCCAGAAGTTGAGGAAATGA
The DNA here is from genome assembly GCA_013389825.1 of Crypturellus undulatus. Lineage (NCBI taxonomy): Eukaryota > Metazoa > Chordata > Aves > Tinamiformes > Tinamidae > Crypturellus > Crypturellus undulatus. The sequence continues at coordinate 316,251 of VWPW01022482.1, forward strand.
AAGAGGTCTAATTAGGCTACTTTTTGTCTTGATTTGAATCTATAATATCTGTGTGGCTGCTGAAGGAACTGATACTTGAATCAGTACTTATTCACCAGTTGCAAGGTATTATACTGAACAATGCCCTACAACAGGTGAGGAACAAGCAATTTATTTCTATGACAAGCTTAATTGTCTGCCATACATATTTAAGTATTTTCCTAACTGGTTCTCACTACAAAGTCTATATGAAAAATATGAAATTTGCTACATTAAATTGTGACCAACAGGAAGAGAGGGTAACTTTGCTTTGATTTCCATGGGGGCAGGACTTGCAGAATGTGCATACGATATTACAGCCAACTCTCATTACCTCGATTGCCTAACACAGAGCATTACAAGATGGCAAGGCAGATATTTATAATTATTCAATATCTATATTGAGAAAGTTATCAAAAGCAACGGCAGAAATAGTAGTTTCCATTATCTGATTCCTGCTATATAATGTACTATATGAGTAGTGCTGTGCTGCAATACACATACAACTTTTTTAGTCCCTGTTAGAAATCTGGGGGCCACCTCAGGACATGGCATACATAATATGGTAATTTCATATTTTCATATAGAAAGACGCGATACTTTCAGACATTTAAACATGTCGAAGTTGTTATAATAAACCTATCTGTACCTCAAAGGTCTACAAAGACTGATTATATTTCATTTAAATCCCTTCAATAGCAACTAAATACAGAACAAGATGAGAAGGTGGACATGAGTTCTCTGGTTAGGTTTCCCCTGAGACTCAGCATGCCCTGTTTGTTTTAAGGTAGGTTTAGATGGGTCATTATTTTAATCAAGACAGTTTGTCTATCTCTGATGTACAGAAAAAAATGACCAAATTGCCAGCAGACCTATATTCTGTTCTGAAGCCTCACTCAACACCAAATCCTGCCACTGCCTCTCTATGAAGGATCTTTGACTTTTTCTAAAAGAAAGGAGGAAAAGTTGAAGAGTCTGGTCTTACCCACATCCTAGATCTGGTGACACTGGTACTCGATGCACTACAAACTTCTCCATACTATCCTGTTAAAGAAGTCCAGCTATTAAAATACGTTCTCCACTGCCTCTATTCGGCTTACCACAAAACTGGTAACAGTCAACTGCCATTGAGGGAAAAGCAGTATGTCAAAATAAAAACTAGTCTTTTGCTCCTGTATTTCACTTCTTACCAAACTTATTCTTCCTATAGAAAGTATCATAAAAACTATAAATTCTCTCAGAAAGTGAAATACATTTACTCTGATTAATCTATTCCTAATGATGATATTCAATGCAAATTGAGGAAAAAAAAGTAACAGAAGACTGAACTATCTCTAAAAGTAAAATGTGAGAGTTACTGTACAACTGCTCCAGGAATCCACAGAGAATCAAATTTTAACATATCTTGTCCCTCAAAAATAAATAGATAAATCAGAAAGCAACTCTGCTTTATTTACTGTCAGGTTACTGAAAAAAACAAGGAGGGCCCTGCACCTAGGGAGAAATATCCCCAAACACCAGTACAGATTAGGGATTAACCTGCTGGAAAGCAGCTCTGCAGATAAGGATTTGGGAGTCCTGGTTGACAACAAGTTACCCATGAGGCAGCAATGTGCCCTCGTGGCTGCACCAGGAGGAGCATTGCCAGCAGGTCGAGGGAGGGGATCCTGCCCCTCTGCTCAGCTCTGGTGAGGCTGCACCTGGAGTATTGGGTGCAGTTCTGGGCTCCCCAGTACAAGGACATTGAGCTTCTAGAGAGAGTCTAGCAGAGAGCCATGAAGATGATTAAGTGACTGGAGCATCTAACATATGAGGAAAGACTAGAGCGAGCTGGGCCTGTTTAGTATGGAGAAGAGAAGGCCGAGAGGAGATTTGATCAATATGTTCAAGTACCTGAGGGGTGAATGTAGGGAGAATGGGGTCAGGCTCTTCTCTGTGGTAGCCTGTGACAGGACAAGGTGTAACGGGTGCAAGTTGAAACATAGAAAGTTTAATCTCCATATGAGGAAGAACTTCTTTCCTGTGAGGGTGACAGAGCCCTGGAACAGGCTGCCCAAAAAGGTTATGGAGTCCCCTTCTCTGGAGATCTTCAAAACCCGCCTGGATATCACTCTCTGCCACGTGCTCTGGGTGTCCCTAGAGGTCCCTTGCAACCTTAACCATTCCGTGATTCTGTAATATATGACCATGAAGATAAACATGGAGAATGACTGGCCAATCATTTTCCTTTTTAAAATATTTAAAGCTCCTCCAGAAAATACCCTTTGGAAGACCTCTGCATCTTTCACATGCTTCCAAGTAAGGTCTTTTTTTAGCACTAGCATGCTCTCACACATATGCACTTACAGTGCTTATCAAACACACAATTTCTCAATTAATTAATTTAACCCAGGGCTTATTAAGTTACAAGTCCTATTTTGCCATTTATTTATTTATTTACATTTCAGTATGTTTTGATTTTCTTGTCTCTCAGCACACTGGCAAGCACAACAAACCACAAGAGTGTTTTAAAGTAAGGAAGATTTTAGTATGGAGACACAATTCTATTAAAGTATGAGAACTTTCCGCTTTGAGATCAGAATAAGACCAAAGAGGAGGCACTGTGCTTTAAAAGTTCTGATGGATCAAATAAAATTCAATAATTTGTTACCATTCCATATATTCCACACTGAAAGAATATCATACTCCCTTAGTATAATCCCATATTTTCTATTAAATTATTTATACAATTTGCCTTGAGTGTTTCTACCTGCAATACCAGTATTGAGTGATTTTTACTTTATTTTTGAGGATACTGTCAAACTGCAGTGTTCCACCAAGGGCACATAGAAGAGGCAGTGATAGAGAACAACAGACATAATTCACTCTTTGGGAAAAAAATAATGACAGTAACTTGAAAAAAATCAAACATAAAGCCTTCCATTGATTTACACACTGGCACAAATCAATGTCCTAAATGATGCACACAATATGTCCTTCTACTCACAAAACAAATGATTCTAGGATGGCTCTTACTAGCATTGAATGGAAACTCCTTTAGCTTATAAAATGCTAAAAAAGAAGGAAAAAAATCTACAGTTTCCTTTAGAAACAGGACCCGTGCCATTATTTATAAAGTCTCTAAATCCACTCTCTCTGCAGCCAAAAGGAACTAACATAATCCACAGCAAGATCATGATGAGACCGGAAGCGGATCAGAGGTCCAACTTCTGCCTCTGCAAAGAAAGCCCTGGTTGGGTCGCTGCAGTCAGTCAAGGCAAAGCAAAATGATAAATACATGCACTTGCCACAGGTTTCTGATTTGTTTTCATTAGCAGTATGGCATTTTCAACTGATTGCCTCCAAAAGAGACTATGTATATTGCACAACCTGCAAATATGTGTGCTCAAAACCTCATTTGAGAGAAATAAATGACTTCAGTTGCTAATTAATTTTGCAAAACAGAAACAAATTACTTATTTCTGCATATTAATATTTCTGCATAAGAATAAGGAACACTTTAGTAGAGGACTGTATTTCTCTGCATATTCCAAAAACTGAAGCCAAAACAGATGTTGCAGGAATTACTTTCCTCATGTGTTACTCTACCACACGTTTAGTATTTATCTGTCGCTGTCTTGACTTCACCAGCAAGACTGCAACCTCTTCTGTTCTCCCCATAGCACTTTGGCTGCCTGCACTCAAAGTCAGCTTTGATGTGATGCAGCCACATAACCTATCAGACTGCTGGGAAACTTTGCAAGAAGGAGCTGGGAAACCCATGCTCAGGGCCAGTTGGCTTTGCTCAGTAGCTGCATTTAAGCTCAGACTTGCTTGCCCTGCTGTCACCTTGACTCCTGCCTCACACCTCCCCTTGTAGAACAGCCCACAACTCCTGCTCACTCAAACCCACTACCTGTTACAAAATAATCTGACTTAAACATGCCACAATTGGAAATCTCGGAAAAGATGGATTCACACAATAAATGCTTCAGATCTACTAAACAAACATTTTTTGCAATGTCTCACAGAACTAGGTTTGGACAATGTCAGCTAAAATTGGTAAGGCTGAGAAAGAGCTGCAGGAGGAGCTCTAGGTTCTTGTTTTTCATTAGCACTACCTACACAGAAAAAAAAACATTTCTGTTAAATAATCCTGGTAGAACACATGGCTTGGATGTTAATCCCAGAAGTCAATAATTTTACTTGGTCAACTTATTTTTTTTTTTTTTCAGACTTTAGACACACAGCTGTACAAAGAAATGTGATGAATATAATGCTTAGTCACCTTAAGCAATCTTTGGATGCTTGGTTTAACATTAACTGCCACAGACTTAAAATATATATTTTTCATATAAGTTGGATCAATTGCAGCACATAATAGTAAAAGTAATTTGAGAACCACTCACTTTACAACATAACCTCATTAAACCAGTCCTGGGAACTTCAATTCAGAATTCAGAGCAGTGACCTAGAGACCTCCTACGATGATTTTGTAAACTACCAGAACTCATAGGAATTTTGATTCTCGTAGGAGAATGATAAAGCTGGGTGTTATCACACCGAAGCTTCCAAGAGATTTTGTGCTATTTGCTCATGTTCTCCAGAGCCCCACTAGATCCTATCTGTAAAACTCATCTGCAGTAAGTACAGGCAGCTCACCTAAACCAGCTTCCCTGTAAAGAAGCTTCCATATTTTATCTCAAGACCCTCAATTCCAGACCTAAATAAAACAACTTCACAAAGTATACCCAGACTGCAGCATCAAGGCAGACGGAGACCAACTCTGGTAACCTGTGACAGCAGCCATTAGCAAACGCTAAAGAACAGAAAACAAAAGATATATAGAGAAATTATCCAGCAATCTTTTTGCAGATTTACTGGACTGTTATTTGAATACAGCAAAAATAAGGCTCTGTTCCAATAATTTTTCTTAATTTTTGTACCCATTGATTTATGTAGTTTCCATAAACAGTATCACAAACTTTCACAATTTAATTTATTTGCTCGGACAGTATAATTTCTTTCAAATATCTTTAAAAAGAAAGTTTTGACAAGTGAACTGTATACAGGATCACTTGTTCCATGGCTACTTCAGGACTTTCCTTTACAAAATAAGTGTTCACTTACCATACGTATCCGTCTATTAATTCTGTGTCTGATTTGGATTTACACCAATTTGCATAATAAAGAAGCCAGGATTAGTTGTAATTCTCAGAAATAATTCTAGCAAAGGTTTTAAGAGAAATGTCATATATATCATTTACTGGTCTCTGATATGAAAACTGATTTACTGACATGTAATATCGTATCTTAGTCATACATTTATAAAGATAGCCACGTAACACAAAATCTCAACTTTTAACACTTTGGTCTGAGAGAGTTCCTTATTTCTTAAAACTCCCGGCATGGATTTGCCCAACTCCTTGGTTATCACTCAGATTTCTTCCTCTTTCTTCCCATTCCCTTGATTTCTTTCAACACTATCAACAGTAGGCATAACTGCAGCCTTTGCCTGAGATACCCATACATTAACTAGGCCATAATTAGCATTAGCTTGCCCTAAACCAAATTCAAGCATAATAAACTGTGTAACCAACAGCAGTTTGAAAGTATTTTGTAACACTGAAATGATGTAACTGGACACAACATGCAAATGTTTTGTGTGAAAAATATGACCATCGAAAGGGCAAAGTAACTCCTGTGTAATTGCAATGAGGCGGCATGNTTAACTAGGACATAATTAACATACACATAATACACATAAACTGTGTAACCAACAGCAGTATGAAAGTATTCTGTAACACTGAAATGATGTAACTGGACACAACATGCAAATGTTTTGTGTGAAAAATATGACTATGGAAAGGGCAAAGTAACTCCTGTGTAATTGCAATGAGGCGGCATGGGAAAACATGTGAACAGCAGCCCATGCAACAGAACACGCCAGATGAAGAACAAAACACAAGATAAACAGGTCTGCAAACAGGTAGCTCGGTACTTTGCTGAACACACAAGGAAAATGACTGACAAAACCAAAAACGAGATAAGCAGCAAGTAAAATGAGGTAAGTGTAGATGAACTTTCCTGAGAGGCCTGGTGATGGTAGTAGTACAGAAAAGGAAACTACAGAGAAGAGATGCCCACAGTATGTACAAATGCTCTCCTGAAAGACCTCATGAGCCTCATTACTTTGACCTCCAGGACTAACACCAAACACCAAAGGCACAAAACTCGTGTGGAACATGCCTGTGGCACTACACACTCATTGCTACTGTAGCATAAAAGTGTTAAGTTTCAAGCAGACCTCATGTTTGAAAAAGCTGGTTTTGCAAATTTGTGTGCCATTAACAAATCCATTCTCAAAATAAGCCAAGAAATTACTCCAGTAAGGCTTTATATTGAACTTGCCAGAACTGATGCAGTTTTCTATTCTCATTTTTTCAGAGATTATTTTCACTCTCTAAACTTTATCCTACCTTAAGAGACTTTAACTATGCTGGATCAATTTTCTGGTTTGTCATTCTTTTAGCATTTTCCTGCTAAACTGTGGTATACGTTAACTCTAGTATACTATCAAATATATTGATTTTACCAGAGCTCTTTGCAATCTGAAACCATTTATTCTTTTAGCTATTTACTTTCATTTTCTTTTAAGTACTTTCTCCTCTTAAAAATGCTTTAGGAATTATCTGGCTTCTCTCATATAGAAATGAGAAATAGATTATGATCTCTAGCACATCTTGAACCAGATCCGAGTGCTGCCTGTCCTCTTGTAGATTTTCTGACTGCTTCAAAAAGCATTGACGCAAATTTTATACAAGACAAAAGCCAACGTACTGTTCCGATACAACACTTACCCAAGAAACCTCCCATTATTATCATAGTTTTCAAGCTTCCTTCTTACTAAAAGTTAGTTTTGCCTTTCAAGGTATCTCCTTTTTTGAACATACAACTAGTAAACCACATATACTAGGACCATGTAGCCTTCTCCCTGCAATGACGATTTAGATGCCTCAAGCTACTATTTTTTTTTTCCCTATATCACAGATCTAAGTGCTGATATATTCCCTAAAATGTAATTTTTAGTCTATATTCTGCAGTTGGATGTCTGCTATGTAATTCTTCCATCAGTCGCTCTTGATGCCAGAGTTGGTCTTCAGGTTTGTTACTCTGTAACACGAGAAGGGTAGGTTGGCAAGAAGCAGAGAAGTACATGAAGAAAGGTAAATACCAGAAATAATCATGTACAATAACTCTAGGTAACATCATATTATGTTAAGACCAAAGTTTTCCACTTTGAGCTCCTGAATCCATAAAAACAAGGCTAAACTCTGAACATTTTGTGCCTAAGCACATTAAGTGCTATTCTCCTTAGCATGTGAGAACTTACCACTGTCACATATATGTTCTAGCTTCAAGCTACAACAAACCAAAAATCCCAGAGTATTTCACGTGGAAATATGTAAACCTCAGGCATACACATCTTTCCCCTCACCCCTAGTACTTCTCTCAAATCACATTGTTAGCACTACATTGTTTTCTTACATCTTTCCGTATCTAAACAGTCCCCCTTGCTTCAGAAATACCCTATTTTATAAAGCTGCTTAGCTAAGGCAAGTGATATTTTAAAAAAGACTTACAAAGCAGGCCTAAAACATAGCTGATAGCTAGAAAGATTTCAGAGACATTAAAACAAACCACCAACCACCACATCGTACAAAACACAAAGCCAGAAAGAAAGCTCTACCAACAGCTCTTAAAGCATTATGCAGACAGCAAGCAGCTTCATTTACTTACAAAATTACTTTTATCACCCACAGAAAACATTAATTTCTTGAAATGGAAACATCTTGTTGAAATTGATATATGCCAACAAAAATAAGACACCGTTGGGAAACATTTTCTAGATCAGCAAACCAGAAAGCAAGCAATCCCAGACACGCGTTTACAGACGCTCACCTGGAAAGGGCTAAAGCCAGAGGCAAATCTCTGCTCTAAATCTGGCCAAGTAAGGAATTACCTTGCTCTTCCTTCGTGCAGGAAATCTGAAGTTGAGATGTGTACAAATGTGTAAAATTAACTTCAGTTCCAAATGGACAGTTACCTGTAACAATAACAGTAACATTTCTCTATAATTACACATTACAAACTTCTAGTGCTTCTATTCTTAATAAGGTTTAACAATTTTTCCTTTATTACAGAATAACAGAAATCACATATAGAGATACTTCAACCATATGTAAGAAAGAAAATCTCCTTTATTGATGCTTGAGAAAAGAACATTATGCCAGCCCATACCTCAACATATTTTAATGCTTTGTGTGCATGGATAATTGCCGTTTTTCTTGATTGGGATGTTGACTCTTTCTCAACATCTACATAAAATGTTTAAACAACGCTCTTTTTCCTGCCAAAGATCAAGCAAGAATCGCAATCACCTGCTTTCAGAGTTATGAAACTTCAATCCTATTCCCTTTCCATTAGACAGACAAAAAAAAAAAAAAAATCCATAATAGAACAGAGATTCACATCTCTTAAGTCCTTTCAGAATCAAATTACAAAACTAACTTTAATGTAGCAACCTTAAAAGTCATTACAGTCTGGGTAGGACTTTTGACAACCCAGGGTATTCACAGGAAGCTTTCTGCTACTAAACAAAGAGTACAGTTTTACCTCCTCTATAGATAGAGCTAGGAAGAAAAAGCCAAGCCAATCTGAATATTTTTGAGAGAAAAGTAAATGAGTAAATTTGTGCATGTAACATGCACAAATGAAAACCTGATCTGCCACTAGAACCTATGGAAGAAAAGAATCGTAATGGGTAGAATGAAAGAAAAATCACGAAGGGCAGGAAGTAGTTGTTTACTCCTTAATGAAAATTTTATGATGTGTCTATTGCTTATGGAGCTTTGTTCTCACACACAGTGATGGTTTTAACCCTCATTATATGACATACACATGACAGCGCATGCAGCACCATAAGTATGACAGATCACTTGCAAAAACAGTTCTGCAATTCCCCACCAATTTCGTATATCTTGCTTTGGAAATTTTTAATATATCTGTCTTTGCATGAATAAATGTCTGGATTATCAGTGCTGGTGTAGGAGCATAACAGAGAGAGTTTGATGGATTGAAGTTAGAGTTCATGTTTTTTTTCATCCAGATGATGAAAATTTCACCTATGCATCTCCAATATAACAAAATAACCATGTGCAACTACCCACAACAGTCTTCCTCCAGGCTGCAGACTGAACACCTGATATTCAGGGAAAACAATTAGCTTTCCCTTTGGTCTTAGCTTTTATACCATTCAAGTTGAGGTTTTATCTATGACTAGGTCTTTTCTCCATGAATATTTATTTCACTGTGCATTTTTTGTTTCCTCTCACCTTGTAATAGGTTATACTTTTAAAAATGAGAAATTATAATCAATTAAAAGACGCTTAGCTTGTAAACTTACACCAGTCTCAAAAATCATTCCTGAAAAACACCAAGTCAGTAGCTTTAATTTAGTTACAATGCACATAAACAATATATCCCTATCTGGGCATGAGTCTCTTACCTAACCTTGAAAAAAATGAAGTAGTAATGCTAAGCATTTGAATAGAGTTAATTTTGAAGAAAATACAATTGGGTCACAATTTGGAGACAGATGGTAAAGTTGATGGATGAACAGCACGGACTATGCCACAGACATAGCTAGAGTATGTCAGCATTTTTGCCAATTCAATGGCATTCAGATAATTGGTATCAGGAGAAAAAAAAAAACCCACAAACAAACAAAAAAAACAAAACAAAACAAAAACAGAACCACAACAGAGAACATTGCTTGGGAGGTTTGTGAGGTTTAAATGTATTTATAAACACAGTATTTTTAAACATATTTTAAAAAGTACTTTTTAAACTTATTTCCACTAATTACATGTATTTGAGGCAGTTATTTAAATATCTCGATGACTGTGTTTTAGTTCCACATGATGATTTAGATTTTTTTTTAAAAGAGAGGAAAAAAAATAAAAGCAGAAACTCCAAATAGCAACTGTCTGTATTTTGTTCTCTATTATACAAATTGACTTATAATGCCTGCAAGATTCATTTGACTGTGATACTCTATATTATTTAAGCATCCAGCAAGCTCATTATATGCTGCCACTCTAGTTATAAAAATTCACATTTTATTTTAGCAGCTTAAATGTATCCTTCAGCAACAGAAAACTCACAATTCTCACTTTTTCAGTATCTGTCAAAGTCATTAAAAGTCTAAAACTGACAACTTCTGCAAAGGTAGTATTTGAGGTAGTATAATGCCTGCATTTCTTCTTTTTGTTATAAAATTCTCTGAACTATGCTAATTAAAATAGTAAATCCAGAAATACTTCAACAAATTTTACTAATAAACCTTCTTTTTTTTTTTTTTTTTTTCTCCTTTTTTTCCTTTTTTTGATTAGACAAGTTTAATTCAGGGCTTTTTTAATACATAACTTCTAAACTGCTTTAGTTAGGTGCATACAACTAGCATTAATGATGGTTTATTGCTGATGCCAAGTCATTACTGATGAACGGCTATCAGCAAGTAAGAATCTTTTACTAGTCTGACTCCATCTTATAAAATAATGTACTTGTTTGTCTGCAAGGTTAATGACCCAATTAGTATCCTTTACTATTTCAGAGAAAATTCTTAATTCATGTATTCATAGCTATATTCCTTCCCCTCCCCACCCCACTCTTCTCCTACAGTATACTTTTCCAGCTGTAAGTTTCCAGCTAAAATTATAAGTTTTCATTATGGAATTACATTAAAGTGCTTTTATCTGCCAGGTGATAGAGATATGTCTATAAATACATGTGGACACACACACTTTGTATGTGCCATAACAACAAGAACTCCATTCTACTTTTTTCTCAAATTCATTTGGAGGATTTTCCAAATGAATGTTCCTCACATTCATTATTGATATTTGCTGGTAAACTATACTCAGTTATAAGATTTTCCTACATGGGTAGAGGGGAGAGTACACCTCAAAAACAAAACTTGCTGCAATAATTAGTGAGAAGAAAAAAATAAACACACACCCCCTAACACAAGAAAGCAGTAACCCACACTGCCAAAAGAAAACCAGCTTGTACATTATTTCACAAACTACTTGGCACACCGTGCTGCACAGCAGTGAGTTCATTTTTCCTCATACAAAAAGAATAAGTTCAACTCTGCACTTCACGACTGAAATGCTTTGAGGAATTTCTCTTGTCCAATGTCTTTCCATTAACCATATTTATAAGATATATAAAACAGCAGTGTGCCCTCAGAAGATCACAGCAAAAGCAGCTAGCTGTGCAGAAGACACATACAAATTACACATCAGAATATGAAAATTTCTGCCACCCTTATTAAAGATAACTGGGAATAAGTCAGAGCACTTACTCTGGATGAGTCTTTCATTCTCTACTCCAAGTTTTCTGTTCACATATATTAGATAAAATAATCTATTCGGTACTTCCACTAAATTGTCTTGAGAATCCTACCCTGAATCATTATAGCTCATGTTTTGTAATATGCACTTTAAGGATTGTGAAAGCTAATGACTTCCAGAGTTGTACATCCAACAGTCTTTAATCAATAGGAAAGGAATCTATCTCTGGACTTAAGTTGCAGTTACCTGATAAACACACACAAATACAGGATGAGTCTTGTGCAAGAGCCAGTTTATTTGTAGGATAGGTGATATTAAAAACTAAACTGTACTAATAATTTTTAAAGTATAATATCATGACTGTGAATAAATGTAATCCTTCATTACACTTTCTGGAGTATTTGGGCATAACCCTTATTTTGGCTAAAAACTGGGTATGCTATTCTGTTATTTTGTCTACAGGTATAACTATTGCAATAAAGTATAATAATTTAGGAGAGTTAAAAAACAAAACACAAGTTTAGTTAGTTAGAAAACCTTAAGCGTTGAATTCTCAGAAAAAAAAAAATACATTTTGAAAGACACTAGCTTTAATATTTTAAAGGAAAATGACCTCTGAAGTGGTGCTGCTCTGTTCACGTTTAGCAATTAGCTACATATCAAAAAAATTGACTGCCAAGTCAACAGATTTTTTTTTTTCCAAACAGATCATGCTTTGTTTCATGCTTTTTCCCCCCTCCTAACTATACCACAAAAACTGCAAGATGAGAAAATAATGATAAAAAGATGATAACAATAAACAATCCCACAATATTAATATTTTGAGGGTGAAGAATATAATACATAGATCTTGTTTCTGGGAGATATTAATTACAAAGACTACTTAAATAATTGCAAAGCAAAGACAAGCCAGTGTGTTAACTTGTTGGTCTTATAATATATTTTGCATAGGCTTAGAAGAGGAGAAAATTTGGAAGAATATGAAATTAGCTTTCTAAAACTAAACAGTGAGGGAAATTTAATTCTATCCCACATGACTTATCATACTGATTAATAATATTCTGAAATGCTATCATGTATCGTCTTGACATATGCTTTATAAGCTTGTCTCACCTTTCACACTTTATTAAAATGTGCAAATAAACAGTTCAGTTTAGCTTTTCCCTATTGGTAAAAACGAGTTACTCTTGCCAGATCCAATCAAATATTTAATTCACGACCGTTACGAGTACAGAAGGGAGCCACATTCCCTAAGACAACCTGTGTAGAAAGCATTTTGCTATGACTGAGTAATGCCCTATTAAAGAAAAATATCAGGAAAATGTCAAGAAAAACCTTTAAATTGGTGGTCTCTGTAAATATTTATCTTCAACAGTTAGAGGAAGCTAAGATATGTCTAAACAGAAAGGACTTTTCTTCTTGCCTTCATCTGTTTTCCAGTGGTCTCAGCATGTCCTCTGGGCACAGTGAGATGAAATGGAGGTGTGAATATTTACCTTCAGCTTTCAAATCTCTATCTAGTCACTAAATTTTACCTGTGTAAGCTTGATAATATGATAATTCCTGTCACATGAAAGGATTCTCAGGCTAATGGACAGCTGTTGCTAATCAGGAATAACACAAATCTTACGATTTATTAATTTAAAGCTTGCAAAATGTATTGCTGTACACAGATAAAATGCAGTATCTTCAAGTCATTAACTGGATATTACTGAAAGACCATGTACTAGAGACAACTGGGAAGAAGTTTCTCAGATTTTGCCTACATTGAGATTCCCCATGTTTGAACACAGTATTGGTACATATGCCACAGCAAATCTCACATCATAGAACAGCAGTGATTTACATTTGCCTGCCTATAGGGAGAATACATTCAGTTTTTTATATGACCAACAGACAGTATTATACAGAAGAATTACCATATGTGCACACAGAAGGCACTTTTACTAGAACCTGTTAATACTAGTTATCCAAATATCAACTTGCCAAAATACAGAGAAATAAAACTACCTCCTGAATACTGAAAACTTTAGCTGAATGATACTACTGAAATAGTCAACACACTGTGCCGACCAATAATGAGTTTTAGTTATTCATAAGGTTCCTTCCTCCTCCTAAGGATCTTCATCAACAGCAAATTTTACCATTTTTATTAACCACAGACAAGGAAATATAAAATTTAAAAATACAGAAGTATTTCTGAAAAAAACTTCCATGAATCCCCAGGTCTGTGGTATAGCAGTTTGAATACATCATTTCAATATACTACTTCTGCACATTTAGCTATATAAATACACCTGTTTGCACTGACAGCAGTGCTCCCTAAATCTATTATAAAAAAAAAAACACGTTTAAAGATGTTACTTCATTGTCTAACAAAGAAGCATATTTCATGAAGAAATCTGCTTTCCCACAACTATTTTTATAAATGATTAATGAAAAAGCAATGCATTCCAGAGGATGACAAAACAGAGGACACTGAATTGGTTTCATGGCTATAAAAGAACTGTTTAAATGTAGTAAAGATGAACTATTCCCAACTCATTAGCCCTTGTAGCTCCTCCAGGATTAGGACAAAGGTGGAGTAGTTGCCACCAGCAGGCAAAATGCTTTTTTTCCCCCTCCCCTCAGGGGATACCTGCACAGATTTGGACTAAAAAGAGACAGAAGAATAATCACATCCAGAAGGCTAACAAAGTACTTGGCTAGAAGTATTTCATGGACACCAAGAAGTGCTGCAAGGATAGTCATATGGGAAGACCAGTAAAAGGGTTAAAATCAAAATCCAGAGCGACCCATCTGATTAAGCTAAGTCAACATATAACTATCATTTTTATTTCCAGAATTGGAGGCTAAGTAAAGCTTTAGCAGTTTTTTGGCTATTTTACAGTATTTCAATAGTTGTTATCCCTCATCTTTTTTTTGGCTTCAGGCATCTTTTTAAGCAGGCTCACCAGTAAGTAAGGCAAGCAGTTCAAGATTCACAAGGTATTTATAATTGGATTATGCATTTGGCTCTTATTTCCTAATGCAACTTTTCCCCCCCATTGGAGAATTGCCTGTAAGCAACTAATGATTGCCTCAAACTTATTTATTCTTATTAGCCACTAAATGCTTTTGGCAAATACTTCCTAAGCTATTTTTTCCTCAAATTCGAAGTAGTAAAGATCAAAAGAAGAGAGTAATACAGTAAATAGCTTTCTAAAAATTGATTTTCAAAATATTAAAGTATTGTTTAGCATTTTTAAGCATTCCGAGTTAACATTTAGTTCCTGGATGTCATGTGCTTACAAAATTGAAAAGTTGACTGCAAATAATGCATTTTAATATGAAATTCAGCTTTTCTGGCGAACTAGGTGGGTAAGAAGATGCTGAGAGACTATGCTAATTAGTTTTCCCTATAGAAGGGGTATTGTGGAGAAACTAGGTCCTTACCTGATCTACCTCTTTACCAGTTCTCTCTCTCCTATGGCAGAAGCTTCTTACCTAGTAAACACAGAGGTGAAGGTTTGTAGATCCAGTTTCTTTATTAGTGGTGGTTTCCTGATGTCTTTTTTGGGGAGAGGCCAAGAAGATTCATTAACTACCTTGTAATTGATTTCTTTGTATATGACTGAAATATCATCTATGGTGAACTTTTAGAACTTCAGCATTGGAATTAATCAGTATATACTTATGGGGCAGACATTCCCAAACTAGTTCCCCGGAAGGGTTATGTACAGTTCCCTAACTCTAGTCTTCAAAATGATCTCTGAGATATGCAGCAGTCAGGCAAATTGATATACTCTTTAAAAGAAAGCATAACCCAGCAACATTTTCTGATTTAAATCTGGCTTCCTGGATGTTGATCACTTGCCACTATAGAGTAGCTTGGAATAAGATGTCCTCTAACTTTGAGCTGTGATTGAGTTTGATTTTCTACCTGAGTTTTCAGAAGAGCTCCAGAAGGATTAGCTACCAAAAGGGTAATAGCAGGAACTATTTAAATAATTATATAATCTATGTATATATGCAACCCCTCATAAACTAATCCACAGAGATATAACTCAAAAATGCTACTATTTTAAGTATCTGCTCTGAAGTGATAGCACAAAAAAATCCTGAAAAAAAAAAAAATGCCTGCAGCTAAATACCATCCTAACATTATTGGACATATACATCAGCTTATGAATGGGATACCGTATTATAAAGAAGTTCAAGAGCAAGCACTGCAATTTGTAACCTGGTCTTGCCCTTGTCCAGGACAACTTAAAAAAAAGCAACTGGAAGATGACAGCTACAACAGTAGCAACATGAAAGAAAAATATTAGACTACGAATAGCATTATGTGGCAGCAAGGCTTCCCTCATGCACACAGGTGTTAGAACACCACTGTAGCTAACTGCAAAAGAAAGAGCATAAAACACCACAAAAAGCAGACACAAAGGCTGAATTGGAAACAAAAGAATTAGAAAAGGAACTGGGCATGAGGCCAGAGAGGAACTGAGAAGGACTTGCTTTCAGAATACACTGTGTACTGCAAGCTGTTTTTCTGTAATCAGCTGCAAACTTTCTCCTGTTCACAGCATACCATGTTCAGGGAAAGGAAAGGTTACAAACCAAAAAAGCACCAAGAAAAACAAGAAGTGACCAAATTGAAAGGGTAGAGACAAAATGAGTAGTCAATTAGAAAGACAGAGCACCACATGAAGACAGCTGCAGCCCTCACCTGCTTTGGCTATGACAAATCCCTACAGAATGGGGCTGGCTGCTGTTGTTTTCAAGGGAAGGGTCAAGAAGTGTTTGTGTGGGCAGAAATGACGACGCCAGCAGACATCATCCCCTTGCAGCAACAGTTACCTTATTCACTATCTGTATTTGCAGGAAAAATGAGCTCAGCTCTCCAGTATCATTCCCTCCCGATAGTTCTCCAGAACATATCCAAATTCTCTATTTCTTCCCAGCTTTTTTGCTTTACCTCATCTTTGGAATGGTAGGATCTAATCTTAAACAATTCTACAGAGAAGTCTGGATCCAAATCCAACATGAACATCATGCATTTTAGCCAACTGTCCAGATGAAAAAAGGGCACATTTATCACTACTAACCTCAGAAGTTTCAAGTGCTAGAACCCACAAACCACCCATTTATCCCCTAGCAATATAGTGGTAGGAAAGTAGAAGCAGCCACAAGCTATACACAGGAATGGGTCTTGTTTCCCGGGCAGGATGTCAGAAGCAGTGCACTTGTCAGAACATTTTTGCTGTTCTCTATTTGTGAGAGACAGAATATGTCACTCACCAAAAGTTGCTAAATTTTGAAATCATTTTCCTCCACAATATGTCTTTTCTAGATAAATTGTGATGGGATTTTCCATGGAGCATGTAACATAGAAAGGCTGGTATTGGGTTTGTTCAGCCTTAAGAAGAGGCTGCTAAGACCTTGCAGCTGTCTAACAGGGAGGTGTAGAAAAGCCAGGCAGTTTACAGTGGTGATGAGTAGATGGACAAGAGGCAATGTTAGAACATTGGAAATCCCATCTTACCTTAAGGAAAGGAGAAGATTTCTACTATGAGCACAGTCCATGCTGGAACCGGCTCATGAAGGGGGTGGGGTGGGGAGGGGTCTACATTTGCAGATCTTCAAAACTCACACAGTCAGTGTCTTGAACTGGACCTACTTTGAGCGTAAGAGTGGACTAAGTAACTTAGAGAGCTCTCCTCCCACATCCAAAATTCTACGGTCCTAAGTAACACCAAACTATCTGAACAGCTGTTAGGCCGAATTCTGCTACCCCCACCTCACACGCACTTAAAAACTTCCAGTACCAACCCCAACTTCTAATGGCATGAAGTGAGTCATCATAAAAAAAAAAAAAAAAAAAAGGCAAAGAAATTATTTATGGCCTGACTTGATAGAGCATATGTAAAACAAACAACAGTAGACAATCTAAGCCTATATTTTATAAAGCAACAAAGCAACAAGAATGGATAATGTATACTCTCCTGCTATCATGAAGTCCAGCTTTATCAGATACCTAGACACAACACTCTTAGGAACACTCTTTTCCATAAACAAGACCAGACATCAGTAATGCAGTAATTTCTTTCTAATGCCCAGGTTATTCAGCACATTATTCAAAACTTACACCACATAATGAATCAGGACTGATTCTAATTTTTAATTAGAATGTTTAATTAAGCATTATTGTGTTCAAAAACATTGCCAGACAGATTTTTCAAAGCAATTAAATCTGCAGGGGAAGAGGGGAAAAAAAAAAAAAAAAGGTATTCAAACAGACAGATGAATTGGTAGAGGACCACAAATATAAAAACCTCAAAACAAACAGTAAAAGGAAAACTTGCGTTCCTACAAAGGTATTAATAATAAAGAAGAAACACAAAGAGGATTCAAGGATATATTCACAAGCACAGTTTGAAAGTATAAAAGCAGCAAGAAGATTTTATGTTACTAAGGGTATGAAGAATATTTTTGTAACATTTTTATTTTGGCTAAATACTGTTTAACCTTCATTTACTAAACCTTTTTTTTTCCAATGCTATATAGCCTCAAAATATACCAAGTTGAATTAAATTCTTAAAAAAAAAGTTTCAAATCTGATGTCTTTCAACTCCTCTTTCTTATTGGATGCTACAAAAGGAAGAAAATGGAACAAAAATTAGACAGCTCAGGTCACTTTTACTGGATAATAGGATTTTTTTTTCATAAACTCACGAGTAGAACTCTGGATCATGCTTCTGACACTGTAACTCTCAGTAAACAGAGATTTTACTTGGAATATCTTACCAGACCACTGAAACAAATAATGTTGACAAATCACAAAAAAAATGTTTCTATTTCAAGATTTATCGCACAAGCGTGGGATGCAGTGCATATTGCACAACACAAGACATTTGTCATCAAGTGCATCAGAAACAGCTCAAGTTCTATTATTCTGTTATTAGAGCAAAATAGATTAAGATAGAAAACTAAAGAGGACAGTGGACAGTTCTAGTTTGCAGTGGAAGTACAGCTGTATTTAAAAGGTTTTTAAAGAAGAAAACAGTTAATAGCCTCTTATTAAAAAAAGAATCCCCCTGCATTATATCTTCCCTCCTCCTTCCAAGCCTTAAATTTCTGACCTCCTTCTATTATTCCGTCAAGCTGCATTATGTACTTGGAACATATGCTGAAGCATTACTTTGAGACCTTAAAGAGCCTATTACTGTCACAGGCACAGCACGATCATTAGAGCAAACCAAATGTTGCTTATGGAAACATGCTATAATTTAAAACAAAGTTATTATCTATTGGGAGGGGGGAGGAATATATATATATATATGTATATATATATATGTTTTATTATTTGTTCTTCCAAGCAGAGTTCAGGTTGCTCCCACAAATCCAATCCAGATCAGAGTGAAAGGTAATTCCTAGAAACACTTTTGCTGAATTCATGGTGAAAAGGTCAGTTCGAAGCCTAGAAATTTGTTTAACACCTCTGACAATATATGAGCAGTGGCAATGGATCACAATATAGTAAGATAGATGATAAAAGAACAGTTACGTTGTGAGCATGTGGAAATGGAGACAGATTAAATCAAGCTGCAACTAGTAGATTTCTGTTCACTGAATAATAGTATTTATGTCAAATCCATTAAAAGCACTTTTCTTATCATAAATATGTATTTTAAATACAGAGATGGCTATTAACAAGAACATTATTTTTCTATAAAATATCCACAGAACAGGCAAGAGCTGACAAGTCATCATGTAAATCCCAAATACTATTGATGAGAAATTATTTTCAACAGTGAAATACTTGAAAATAAAAACTGACAAGTTGAAAGAGTGAAACACAGTTTGACAGAGGAAAACATTTAATCCCACAAGATTATCCCACAATCCCACAAGCAACCTCAATAATAGTTCTGTGAGGGTATACAGAGAATCTTTTCACAGCTTTTAACACTAATCTATAAAATCCTTAACCAAGTTAGGGAAAAATGAAAACTTGAAAGTAATTTCTGATTTAATTCCTATTGTATTCTATGAAGTTTCTGTTTTCAGATTTAAGTCTAATCAAGATATCAACTTTTTAAAATTATTAATATAGGGGAAGAAATAAATACAATTCACTCAAACTATTAACTAGGCACATTTCTACATTAATAGAAAAAGTACAGTATACTAAGGTTCTTTTCCCTTTATAAGGGTATCATACAGTATACCACCAGACCACAATAATTGACCCTGCAGTTACAGTGCCTTCACCTTTCTGAAAACTATCATTCCTTTTAAATACATGTGAGAACATGCTCTCAGAGATGTTTTATTAGGACTATTTTTTTTTTTTTTTTTGAAGAGCAAGGCTATTCCCTACAAGGCTGGAATAAATTCTTTTTGCACTACTTGTAGCACATGCCTCTCCCAACAATAAGGAAATGGCAACCTAGCAGTTAAACCAGGCCAAAGTGATACAATCCTCCATCTGGTCTTTTTCCTGTGGTCAGCTTTAAAACATGAAAAAAGTGATTGACTTACAACTGTGCTCTCACTATGTACTGCAGGGCAGTAGCTTGTCCACTTTAAAAGCTGACAGGAAAAAGATGTAATTTCAAAAGTAAATATTTCATCTATCAATGAAATGGCTTCCTTTCAATAATTCCATTTTTCATGACATCTGCATTTCAATATTTGGTGCAATACTTGCTCTAAAAATTGCCCATTTTTCGCCTTACTGCTTGTTGTTACTCAAGTTAGGGTCAGAAATACTATGAAAATATTTCAGGTTTTCCACATATTACCCCAAATATACAAAGATGGATCTCCAGATAATTTTTTTTCCCCCCCACCTCGAGTATGATGATCCACTTGAATTTGCTGGTTTCCTTTTAAATCAAAACATTCCATTATGCCATGAAATACCTGTCTCCATTTGGTGGATTAGAGGGAGGGAAAATGTAGTGGAAAGAAAAGCGGGAAAATATTTTCCTTACAATTTTACCTAAAAACATTAAATGAATAGAGAAAAATAGTATATCTATATATAATCACTTCAATACATTTTTTCACAAAAAACCTTGACTGCATCTTGTTTGCAACTAACCTCTCTTCCCAAGTTGCTTCTCATTTGCTGCATGATATTCACCTTTACTGATACCTTTCAATTATCTGTGTTAGTGCTGCTTCACACTTATTAAAAGAAACATTTTAAAGCCTTTAAGAGTCAGATGTGAACACTACCCACTATTAAAATTCTGCTTTTATGGTTTGCTTTTCTTTGTGTAGGAAACGATTGGACACTTCTAGAGCATCTTTCAAATATAGCTTAAAGAGTTTCAGTTTCAGAAGAAACTGAAAAGCAAATACAACTAAATCTACTTGTTATATTGCCACATCGCATTGCTATTATAATTGATTTCATTTTGAACTGTGCTTGCAGACTTGAGGGAAGAAAATGAAAGGAACGGAATGTGAGCTCACTGCTTCTCCAAACAGCTTCAAATCATTATCTGATTTGAACATGTTTACATCCTCTGCTTTATGTAGACAGCTTCATTTCTCCAAAGTATATTAATCAAATTCCACTAGCATCTCTCCACAAAGACAAAAATCTATATAAAATAAGGGGATACTCCTTACTGTAAATTACAGAAATTTCTCAGGGCTAGTTTGATGTGCATGCTGTATAAAAAAAACAACTGAACAACTGGCATAGTTATTTTCCTTAAAAGGATGGCCTGACCTTTACATATTTTTGAGGTATTATGTATTATTATGTACATTATACGTACATTATGTATTCGAGGTATCATTACTTTTTAAAAAAGGTAAATTTACGATATTATATAATTTAATAAAGCCACTCTACAAATAATTCAGTGTGGCACAATCACTGTACATACAAATAATGGAAAAGTATGTCCCAAAGATCGTACCGTCTACTCTAACACAGAAGGAAATCTTTCTCAAGAAAGATCCATAAACTGTCAGAAGTAACACAACAATGTCACAGCCAGGGAAGCAGCACAGTCACCTCTAGCTAGATAGATGTCCTGGCTAGATGTCCTTTAAGCAAATATCATATCAGTGTCATATTAAATACAATATTTATAGATAAACAATAAATTCAAAAAAGAAACAAATCAAGAAAGCAGCCTCTTGAAAATCTCCCTCGCCCAGACTTTTAAAGATACAAATCTTGGTTTGCAAAAACAGAGTTTCAAATGAATCAGTGAGCATCAAAAGCTTTCGCGTCCTGCTTTCACAGTGAACGCCTGACGAGTATGCAAACCAAACATCCTTTTACTACTTTCTTGTGCTATAGGATTATTATTTCAGAAAGTCACTCAGGAGAACACAAATAATATAAAATATTAATAATTTTTGGAAGAAGATTAAAGTGTAATCTTTTCAATATATTTACCTGAGTCTAGCATTTCTGGGTTTGCATGAACTTGCAAAAACACGAAAGCATATAAACTAAAGAAATAACAAGAGTATATTTCCATTCTTCTCCTCCATTGCTTTCAATCACTGGATAACAGAAGCTCATGACTTTTAAAATGTATACTAATGTCAGATCTTTGCAAGGGCCATGGAGTCACACAAATATTTTCATATTCATATAAATGGAAGTCTAGGGGTAAATTATCTCTTCACCAGCCAACATAGTATAGTTATTTTTAATTACAAAACTACGCATTCTTGATATAATAGTAAATATTACATCAGATTTTATATCTTCTACCGATACCAGAGAAGTAAACATCCTTTTATTTCATGGGTTACAGAGGCGGGGGGGGGGGGGGGGAGGGAAAAACAAAAACCTAAGCATAATAATTTTCCTACTCTGTCCCCTTCCTCTCTGCCAAAATATTTTGAATTTTATGAATATTGAAACTTTTGAAATATTAATACTACAAATCAGAAATATGAACAAATAAGTTTGCAAACGTCTACATGCTTGAAGATTAGAAAATAACGGAGTTTTACTTGGAGTCTGCTGTCCCTCTCCGTTTATTTCCTCTTAGATGTATTTAAATATATGACAAGTTTATTAATTATGACCGGCAGAAAAAAAAAGTGTAGACATTTATGACTTTGTATAGATGCCACAATCCATACAGTATGGAGTTACTTTTGCTAGATATTAAAAACCACTTTAAATACCATATTTCAAAATTCTAAAAAGCTCTAAAGCTGAAAAGCTTTGAAGACTAAGTAATAATAATTTTAAAATAAATTGTAATCATTCTAATAACAGCTATTTTTATTTTGACCAAAAAACAGTTTTTCAAAACATTTCAGTAATATTTTCAGTTTGCATTGCACAGCAACTCTTACAATTTTATAAAACAAAAGAAGTACCTGGAACCTTATAAGAGAAACTAATTTGAATATGCAAAGTCTTTTTGTATAAGTTGCTTCTTCATTTTTGCCCATTATTAACCACTGATTTTGATATAGAAGCATTTCTCTATTATACAATGCAAGAGGTCTGCTAAAACAAACAAAAAATCTGCATTTTAGCCTATATAGATGTGATCTTGAAAACACAAAAAAAATGAAAGAGCATCTGCTTAGTAGAACAGTCAAGATATTCATGAGAGTTTGAAGGTCTCTCATTTCCACTGTGAAGTTTCATACCTGATTTTTTCTTCCAATATTGATTCAAAAGTGAAAAGGATTTTTCTGAATAAAAATGCTTCAGCATTTAGATAGCTATCTGCATATAAATTCATATGTTAATTACACTCTCACGAGTTGCATATAATGAGATTTGCAGAGAACACTTAATGTTAGGCTTCAGCAGTGAGCGTGTCCAATTGCATAAAGTTCTTTTTTAATAAGTCATTTACATAAGTTGCAAATCATTAATAAGTTTTATTCAATTTTTATGTTAATTTATATTTTAAAAGGAGATAGTTCCTTGGAGATATTATAAGTAGTGCCAGGTCTGATAATAAAGACGAAAAAATAAATCCACATGGCCAAAGTCACCAACATCACTCCACTAGCGACACTATTTCTATCTTGCACTCCATCATACGGCTAGCTGGTGCTTTAGCAAGCAATTAGCATTCAGTGAGAACATATGACCTGTTTTGGATAGAATAAACATCAAAAGTAAGGATACCAGCATCCAGATCACAGTAATTTCACATTCTTTTCCTTTAAAAAAAATCAAGCATTAGTAAATTACTTATCTGTAAACCTGCAAAACACATTCATTCCACCATTCATCCCACCATTCATCCCAATATACTACATGAAAAAACAACCCAGAAAAAAAAAAGAGCCAGAGCTCTCTGGAAATTCCTGCACACTCCAGGATTGCTGTGCAGTATCATGTGCTGAAAATTGAGAAAATGTTTAAATAAATGCCTTTTCCCTATTTATTATACTAAGCAAGGACATATAAAGAGTCAATTAAGGAAACAAGCATGTTAGGCCTGACGATCTGCAGCAGCAATTACACATATGGAAGTACAGAATGATGCAAGAAACAATAAATGACATGGAAAATCCTCAGAAATCTATTTTTCAAGTAGCATTCATGAATTTGAGGGCTTTCCCCTTTTCTCTTTTCCCCAAGAGAATTGTGAAAACCTCACAAATGACCAAAAGTTTTTTTAAAAGATTAAAAGTGCTAATGTGTGCTGCTTGTATTCACCAATACCAAGGTAAACTTGGCAAATTAAGAAATTAAATACCTTTAATAAGAATAAACATTAATATGAACTTTGTCTTGCAGGTTGGAATAGAAAGAACTTGCCAAATAAATTTTAAACATCAAATATAGTAATATCTAAATAATGTATTCTGTCAAAGCCATGCGGTTATATCAATTAGATATAACTGCATATATAAATAGATATTAGATTATATCAATGTAGAGTAGTTGTGTGAATTCTTTAGTTCTAATGACTCATCTGAAAAAATATAGCAAAGCAAAGATAGTTACACATTTCAGCACAATATTAATAAAAACGTACATATTAATTAAACATACAGCAACATTTGTTAGGATTATTATTGCAACTTTATCCTCCTAAATATAATATTAAAGTTATTGCAGTATTCATCAGTAATTTAGTCAGTTTTCTTTATATCATATTAACAGAAGCTGACTTTTTGATTTTTGTGTAGGGAAAAATATCAGCTTTTTAACTTACCCACAGCTACAGCTTTGAACCAGACCATAAAGACAAGTGTTTAGAAAGATAAAATTTTCTTTGTCTAAAAAAATTATAAAGTAAAAATATATGAAAGTCCCCAGTTTCTTCTCAGAAGCAACCCCTCCTTCCAAATCTGAAAGTACAGCACACTACATTGATAACTAACAGTTCTGTGTAACAAAGGTCATTGAATGAGTAAGAAAACATCTACACAACTCTGATCTAGTAAGCACGGTATCTTCAAAGGTTCAGGTACAGCATATATTATTGAGAAATTCTTTTGATGAGTTGGAATACACAACAGCTTCCATAAATGCTCATTTCAAAGCAAAATATCCCTGGTAGTTCTAAATACTTACAATCAGCAAAAACCATTAGTAACAGCGTGCCCTTAAAAATAAATGCAAAAATGTTTTTCTTACAAAAGTAAACTAGAGGTTAGTTTCTCCTTGGAAGTTATGCTTACTTTACTGCACATATGAGGAGAGGTTGAGTTTCAAAAATAAGCAGAAAACCACAGTTACAGTCTCAGGTGCCTTCAGTGTTAATCCAATTTAAGAAAAACATTAGCCAAACCATTAAAACATTATATTATACAACTTTATCTTTATACTATAAAATTTTGTCCAGAGAAGGTTCTTTATTACTAGAAGCTTATTTCTCCTGAAATAAATTTTGTAATATTTTATGCATCAATCACGATAGACATAATTAAGATGTCTGTCAAATGGTGCTCTGAGACAGAGTTCACACTGCAGAACTTATATTTTCATCCCAACTAAAGAAACATGCTCAATGCAAGGATGATTGGGTGAAAAGGATTATGATACTCAGTAGTGAGATACTTTAGCATACCTGTTTTCTCTTAAACTACATAAGTATATGCACCACTATGAAGAATGTTAAGAAAGGAAGGTGCAAAAAAAAGTTAATAAACAGTAAAAATATACATTATAGATATAAAAAAATTTTAAATAAGGCTTATTTCTTAGTCCAATATATTTAGTATTTGAGCTGTGAGAATATTAGGTTCAAAACACCCTATTACACAGGGAGATCCTGTAACTCAACTTAAATGTGAATGAAGAACTTATTCATTCGTAACAGTACAAATATTAACAAAGAGTACTAGCAAATAAGGAGAATACTTTTGTAACAGAACTTTAAACCAACTGTGGATAACACAGCAAGTACAGGGGCAGAATTAAATATAGCCTGTTACCAGAACAAACTGTCTTCTAATCCATCAGTTACTCAAGGGAACCTCCAAAGTTAGAAATACTGCTCTCCAAGCCTGTAATTAGCTCAGTCAGCTCTAAGAACTGCAGTGTTTTTGTGGGAAATGCTGTATTTTAGCAGTGTAAAAAAGTTTGGAGTTATATTTTAGTAACTACATATGGATTATTGATTGCAGGACTGGACTACAAAGAATGCATCAACTTCCGAATGCAACAAAATATTATTGAAAATCTATAATAAAATTCATTAACAATTTATCAAGTTACATGCACCACGAGAATGCCACTTTAGAAGTGTTATTTTTTCTTACTTGTTCCTACAACTGCAAGTCAGTTCTACTGTGATGTTTTGACACCTGCTGTCTAGAGGCTATACCAACCTTCAATCAGCCTATTTGAGGAATTCCGTGCATTTCTAGTACAGAATTCACTGAAGAAGAAACAAAACTTCTAGGGTATTTTTCAGCAAACTATCAAATTGATTTGATGTTCCTAAAGCACAGTTTCTAATTTCCACATAGTTCCACTTGAGCTAGGGGAGACCTAGCACTTCCAAAGCTTCTCCAGACCTTGGCAGCCCACTATTTGAACCACCATTTTCTTCTACTGACCCTCTACTGCTCATGCATAGTGAGAGACAAAAAAAGAATTCAGAACCTAGCCCTAGCCCTAGCCAAGATTACAGCTTTACAGCTGAAGCCAGCAGTCACCACAGGTGACAACATTTTACTTATATTCCCCCATTACTGATCGGAGACAAATATGGGGAACAGCTCAGCATGGCCCCACAGCTGCAGTGGGGCAGAACACGTCATGCCTGGCTCCTGCAGACCCCAGCTCTGTGGAAGCCCTCTATTCACTACTAAGATTTTTGTTCTCATCACCAGCCCAGGCGATGAGTACATTTTTTAATGTCAAAGCACCACCTATGGATACGTTAATTTTTTGCTGTGCATTTTTATTCTCATTTCTGCAGCGAGGGCCGGGATGGGAATTCAGGCACCCCAACACCTCTCGCTGAACTCTCCAGACAAAGGTAGTGAGGATGAAGAAAAAAACATAAAAACACAATTACACAAACACTTCTACTAGAGCCTGTCCTCCCACTTCCCTTTTCTCAGCGTACCTTGATTTTAGTCTCCAGTGACCAACGTTTCCTCAGAGGCGGTTGAGGCGGATGTGGCAGTTGTGGGTGGTTGGTGACCGTTAACGGCCGTTGGAGTAACAGTCCTGCCACGCCCTCTGCACGGGGCCGTGCTGCCCTCCCGCGCATCCCTGCCTTGGGCACAGGGATGGGGCCATGGAGCCCTGTGCAGGGGCACCGCCACCTCCCTCTCACATGGGCAATTTTGGCACAGGACGTTTTTACCCTCGCTCTGTCCCAGCTGCCGCTGGAATCGCCGCCAGCTGATGGCCCTGCACTCCAAGCAGCCTTCTCCTAAGCACTCCGTACCACTGCCCTGTCACTTGCAAAGCCGCTGGGACGCTACAAAAACCATCCTGACAGTTGAAGGTAGGGAGGCGTAGAGCAACATTTCCAAACAGCGCCTGTCTCCACAGACTCATTTTGAAGGTGTCTGGAAAAATTATCCATGCTCTGGGAACAAGCTGATAACTCAGGAAAATGAAAAGGTCACATTCTGATTCTGAAACCTTACCGTTACAGCCAAATTATTGTACACCACTCTCCAACCTCATATATTCCAAATAGTCCTCATTTATAGCAGAACAGTGTTTTATTTTGCATAATCGCTCATTGTGTGCTTCAGTGATACCAAGGTACAGAATGGTAATACTTGTATCTCTTTGGTTCCATCACACACCCTTGTAATTCATCTTGACTCCTGGTACGCTGACATCCTCCTGCATGATTAATTTCTCAGTTGTTTGTTACAGTAAGGCACGACGAACACCTGTGCTTGAGACCTGAAAGCTTTTCAATGACTTGAGTCCCGTTAGCACTCCAGTACGTAAGGCCAGACCCTCAGCTGAGTAAAGTGAGGCTGTGTAAAGCAATTCCTTACTGAGAATCTAGGCCCTCTTCTGCACCGCCAGCGAAACAAGTTCAAAGAGATGGATACATTTGTATCATAAACTGACACTTTTATAAATCTTACAGTTTTATTTAAGAATAGGCAGTGTATGAGTTAGAGTGATTAAAAATAAGAATTTATGAAAAGACAAAGTAAGTGATTAAGATGCCTGAGAAAAGTTTTTAAATATAACACTCCCTTCACTTAACAGAAGGTACAACTCACTACTGCTAGAAAACATGGGGAAAAATATTGCTGGGTTGTGGAGCTCAAATCATCTAAAATTTGCTGTTGCAGTTTGGTTTGATTAAGGAAGGCTTCTAGATGTCATATTTTGCAGGGGAAAAATCCCCACTCAATTCATATGGCTTAAATTGAATCAGGATCAAGGGAGTTGATTGATTTGGCAATGACACTATCAACTTGCATTTCACGTAGGATTCTTAGCAATATATAACAACACATACTTAGGAAATGTTAATAAAGACCTGCACATTTTGAAATGCACTGTTACGATTCACGCTGAAAACATCTGGCCATAGGAAAGCACATTCTCAGCTGTGAAACACTCCTGCCTTGGCATGCAGGTTCCTGTGTTTACACCCCCTTCTGCCAGCGTCCTAGGTCGATTGCTGCTGCTGTCACCCTTTTCTCACTCCATGTCCCTCACTATAGTTTCAAATGTTCACGCTTCTTTCATATTTCAAAATAGTTAAAAAAAAAAAAAAGCCAGCTGAGCTCAGAAAGTAGTTTTGTGTGAGTCATCAGCTCACTTATATCACACATTAATCACTAGAAGACAAAACAGAGGGAAAGAAAATAGTGTTTAAATGAACAATGACTAGAGCTATTTTTAGACTTTTTTTTGCAAGTGAAATTAAGGTTTACAAAACATAGTGTACTGCACTCTTGACTAATCGCTTCTTGTTACAAAATGTTGATGGAAAATAAGATTTATTCTGTGTAGAGTTTCTCTATGTGCAATAGTCAGAATTCATATTCCCATTTAAAAGAAAATGTATGGAAACAAAGTTAGTTTCTTGTAATTTCCATTTGGTTTAGGGCAACATTTTCTAAACCAAACATTCTAAAAGTTCGAAGAAAAATTTATTGTTGGTATTTCTTATGTGGAAAAAACACAAGGCTGAGCAAAATAAATTAGTTTTGTAAGCATTTTAAAAACACATAAAATTAAGCCATAGGATGACCCTGTTCCAAGGTAACTAACAGTCAAAAAAATCATAAAATCATCTGAAAGATTTCTGTAGACATTTTTGGCCTTTCAAAATTGTCTTTTCCAAATTCATCCAAATTACTATGCTATATCAACACAAAAAAAAAGCTTTTTTTAACATTATCTGTTATTTTTACGGTAAATTTAAGAATCAGAACATTATAAAAAAGGAACCATGAATGACTGGTATACATACTCTAATGTCATATGATATTTTTAGACTTAATCTCTAATCATTTATGGTTTATCAAAGATAGGAGATAAAAAAAGACATAAAAATAGATAAGTGTTTTCATGATCATAACAAAATTTTGGGTGTTTCTTACTCTGTATGCTGATAATTTTGTGAGAGAAGACATGCTCAGAATGACTCTGGAATGCTTTTGTTTCAGTATTCAATCATCAACAACATTCTTAAAGTAATAATAGCTCAAATTGGCCCCAAGGCCCAATTAAACAGGAACTGCTGAGCACTGTGACCTTGATCTTTAGAAAAGGTAAAAAGTTTGAAGATTATATCTGAATAATAATGTTGATGAGGTACCATTTAATGCTTGTAGAATTTTGAAACATAACATATTTTGATGCAAGTGTTTAATAGCTTCTTAACTTCTATTTAAGAAGTTGCAATTTCTAATTAGATGTAATCAGATCTAGATTTTGGTAAAGAGCCACTACAAAAACAAGACAAATAATGCATGAAATGTGGTACGACCTTTTGATTATTGCTTTGTCAGGACATCTGTCAAGAGATATTTCCTCTATTCCAAAGCAGTCAGACATTTCAATTAACAGTGGTAAGGTATAGCTTGGTCTTGGTAGGAAGCCAGACTGCTACCCAGTAAGATTCATAATACACTATAGTCAACAAGATACCAAGGTACAAGGTACACAATAAGACAGAATTTGTCTTTAGAAGTAGTAAAGGTCAACAACTCACTGCACTTTAGAATGACAGATATGAGAGGAAAAAAAAAATTCCATTTTCCACATTTCTGATAATATTATCTGATTATACTAGTTAGAAATTTCTGAAATGTTTTTAGTGAGCAATTTTGTAATATATGTCATGAAAGGCAAATAACAAATGGCAGTTCAAAATTTACAGAAAAAAGAATAGATGTAGGTAGATATCATTTCTTTTTCTAGGAAAAGAAAAAATGCATGGATTCACCAAATTCTAGATAGTTTAATATGACAGTTTTCAGGGAGCTCATAAAAATCATTCTGTCCTCTCAGGTTGAAATGAGTGGTTTCGGAGACAAAGCAAGTATCTCATCCCACAAAATTTAATAGTTTTCCTGAAACTGACTCTACAGTGAAGACAAAAGTGACAATCAGCTCATCCCAGCATATCTGCATATATTGTCTAATTTCTTCAGATTACTTCCTAAAGACCTGCAATGAATAAGGAAAGCTAAGAAGAGCACAATATAGGTGTGAGTGGTATTGACAGTTCGCTACTGGAAAGTTTTGAGGTTTTCTAATCAAAAACACGGTAGGTATAGAACAGTTAAAAACTTAACTGCTAATTGAAAACATCATATTTAGAAGAAAGTAGCCAGTAATTGGAACAGCAGGGGTTCATTTCCACATTATCTGTGGCGGACTGCTAGAGGATTGCAGAACCTCCAGTGCTATATAAGTGAGCAGAAGTCATTATTAAGAACAAACCTGTTCATTTGTCAGTCTTTTCAGTACACAAGGGAAGAAAGGAGGGAGTAGAACTGTCTCCCAAACAACATTTAGTACCTTACAGGAAAGACAAATGTGATTTAGCAAACACTTCCTTCTTCTGTTTAATTCTCTATAAAATTTCTGCTAATGCTTTCTGACTCTCCAGTCAGCTCTTTTTTGCATCCCACTCTTCATGAATATACAGAGGACCTCTGGGTTACAGCCCAGTGGCCTGGTTCATTGTTGTTTTCTGGAATGCAGTCACACTTTGTCATGTCCAGTTACTACTACTTGCTTGAACTTTCCACGCAGTGAGTCAGCTGAGATTTTTGAGGCGAAAACCCACAGGGCTACTGCAGCTGACTCTATTCTAAGTGGCCAAGTCATGTCACATGCAACTTTGAGAACCTGACATTTTACAGATAGTTTACAACTACGATTACTCTTAAGAGAGCACAGATTCATATCTCAGCAATTAAATCAACCACAGTTGCAAAGTGAGCGGGACTCTTGGAGCTGTAGTAGAAGTTGAGGCTCAGTAAAATGTATTTAATCTATCAAAAAAACCACCACCAACAAAAAACAACAACAAAAAAGATTAACAAGCTTAATAGGTGAAACTATCTGAATTCACATAAGAAGTCACTTGGAAAGGAAAAACAAACTCTGAACAATGGTCTGACAAAATCACAAGTAAAATAAGTACAGGTACCACAGCTGAAATAGGTTATTATCATTTTAACTTTTCCAGTGAAAACTTTTTTCTAATGTAAATTCTCTTACCAAACAAGTAATACGGTTAAGATAAAATTTTGCCATGTAAATTATATAGGTCAGCCTTACTAATGATAATGATCCCTTAGATGTTAGTATGGAGTCATGTGCTGAATAATTTATATTCCAGCGACTACTTGCTAATGTTGCTTTCTTGCTATGTAGAAGAGGTTTTCCTCAAGCTTAATTATCTTTTAAGCATTAAGAAATAAATATGTAAGTATACAAATATACAGTGTTTATAATCACATTTTCAGGAAAAATTAGGAATAAGATGAAATCAGTTCAATAGGTATAAATAATGAGAAAATTAATTCAAATAAATATACAGTTCTGTTTAATATTTTCCATATATTTATATGTATTTATACGTATATGTAGTTTAATGAAGGAGTCCCTAGCACTGAATTATCAAAATATTTTATAACTAGTGTTATGTCAATTAAGACTACTATTTATTAGGTTTCCTTATAATTTATTAGTCCCCTTCTAAAAAGGCTGTTTAATTTAAGTGTTCCACTATGTCTGAACAGCTTTTACTAACTTTGTAGAGAGGAACAAGCAACCATGGAGAGAAAAAAGATGGTGGGTATAAAATATTTCAACTTGTGGGGATCCTGTCATGAAATAAATGTGCAATAGTAGCTTCACAGGCTTTGACGGTCCTTCCTTCATGTTACACTAGAAGATTTTTCTCAATGATGCTCCTTATCAGTAACATTGTCACACATGTAAACAGCAATGCCTTGTCATGGCATTTGAAAACCTGCAGAAAACCTAAGGCAAAATGTTTGCTTTAGGGCATCATGATCCCCTTACGGTTCCTGAAGGCTTGGTACTCCTTTTGTCCCTTGATAAGCTTCCCTGAAGCTAAGATCTTGACAAATTAATACTCTGACAGTGACCTAACTCCCAGTGAGAAATAAAATCAGTGTTTCTCAGTGGAAAAAAATTAAGTAATTAATGATCATGTCTGTACATTCATAAAGGTTTAGATACAGATAAATAATGGACTGAAAAGATCATCATAATAAAAAGCAATCCTATTTATTTGGTAAATTTGGCATAAGAAAGAAGCGACACATCTTTCATCACGGCTAAATGTAAATTCCAATATATATGATAAAATAGACTGTCCTGAGAATAAGAAACACCAGAAAAAATGCATGGGAATCATGAAGGTTATTCAGTAAAGCCTGAGTTCAAAACATGTCAATGCAGTGAAAAGTGCTAAATGTAAACAACATCTCCATATTCAGGCAATAAAAATATTATTTTATTTAAAATATTATTGCCATTGGAATAGTGTCCATTGTCCAGAATGAAAAATAATGTTTTTAGATTTAAATTATTCTCCCACATCAAGTACAAAAGAGTGGATTTTTGTAGTATACTATTGACACAAAGGAAAACAAACCTAGTCATATTCAGGAAAACAGCTATTAAAACATGTATCTCATATTTCTGCCTGCTTTCAAGGTAAATAGATTGTATTTAGAGTCAATGAAATATATTTAATCAGTCTCCATAAAATAATAAAAAAAGTATCAAATATGTCTGGAAATGTGTGGAAAATCAGATTAAAATTGCTTTTAAGGAACTTGAAAGTTTTAAGGTTTTTGCGTTATAATTAAAGTGTTGCTTGGATCCTTATTTCACCACCTTCTCAGAAGAAAACTGATCTGAGTCCTTATAGTAATAGAAATATACAGTGCCTGACAAACAATTACAAAAATCTAAGACAATCAGAGATAGGACCGTATTCTCCAGAATGAGTGATGATTAGGAAGTTTTGCTGACAGGGATTTCACACCTTTGTGACTCTATGGTCTTGATCGTTGACCTAAATTTCATAAGAGATCAAGCAGATATATAAAGAGATCAAGAGATCAAGCAGCTATATAAAAGATGAGGTAAGGTGTGGAAGAGTACAGCTCCAGAGCTGTATCAACAGTACAACTACCTAAAAAGAAACAAAATAGATATAGATATTAGAACTGCTGCAGCAAGAAAGGGACATGTGCTGTATATTCACTCTGCAGAAGACATATGTCTAAATCTGACAACAGACATATGCAGGAGGACCTTAGAAGGATTTGTTCTAATATAATTTCCAATGATCTTTAAATACAGAACTCTTTAGTTATCCATTTACAATTGTGATTCCACAGCACACATATGATGAAGCCACAGAAGTAAGGTCTAAAATGACTATGGACTAGCAAACAGTAGAGATAAGTCTACAAATTATTGATCACTTTGAGTCAAAGTCCATAGTTACCATCAGTCAAACTCTTGTAGAGATCATAGTTTCATCTGTAAGGAGACTCACAGAACCACTTTAATACAAATAAACAACCTGAGGTCAAACATCTGCTATGTCATTCAGGAAATTTTTGTTTTAACACACCATCCATCTTCAGAATTCTACCTCAACTTCACTGAACTGTTTATGTTGCCCCTGTTCCCACCCCCTCCTCTCTTTTTTTAAAGCTGATGAGCAATTCCAAACAGATTATGATAGAGGATTTCTCTAATTGCTGACACTGGAATTTCACTGCAATTAAGAGACAGGGCAAAAAAAAGGGAAGATGGATCATAATTTGGTTTAATAAGCATTTAACCTAATTTAGAAGTGTCATGAGAATATGATCACTGCAGCTTACCTAAGAACTGAATATTATAGCACTTGCTTTTCAGAAAATATTTACTCAGAGACAGGATTCCCTAACTACGGAATGTTGGAGCAGAGCTGCCAAGAAGAACGCTCAGATTAGGACCAAACAATTGTACATGCTCAGACAAGTATTAATGGATATGTTTTACAATCTTGAAAACGAGAAGAAATCAAAAGGGAGAAAATTCTATATAATTGAAATTGTACCTTTTCCTCTCACTAAGATTTATAGAGATAATAATAATAATAATATTTTTCAGTAATTTTTTGCTAAAGTAATACAAATTAAACTTTTTGGTACTGAGTTGTTAATTCCAAGGGGCAGATACCAAGAAACATCTAAGAGCATGGAGAAACCTCTTCATTATTGATGTATGTGTGACTTTTTGACCACTATATCACCTTGCCTCCTTTCCCTTTTTGTTGTGACAGATAAGCATAAAAATTTCAGAGTTTTAAACCAGAGATAAGCAGTGAA
Organism: Crypturellus undulatus; assembly: GCA_013389825.1. NCBI lineage: Eukaryota > Metazoa > Chordata > Aves > Tinamiformes > Tinamidae > Crypturellus > Crypturellus undulatus. The sequence continues at coordinate 350,939 of VWPW01022482.1, forward strand.
TGGCAAAATGTTTGATGCTTATTCAAAGCTTATCTGAATTGCCCATACCTCCAGAGACCACTCAATCTCATAAGATTTATAGTTCTTCCAAATTCCAAGCAGTTCAAAAAATACGAGGAAAATTGTTTTTAATCTATTCATGCTGGCACTTTTCTCTCTGCAGACTCCAGCTGAGACCTGCAAATGCAAAGCTGTGCGCAAGTATAGAGTTCTGTCAAGCCACAATTTTATCTTAAAGTTATTTGAGTTTTGAGGTCTGTTATCACTTATTTTGAAGGGTTTCACCTGGCATTCTATTTCAATCACAGATCTGCTATACGACTTGCCAGAAGTGAAACACTACTATTCACATCACCTACTTCTGCATCTCCTCACACTTTACTTCTCTATTCTGTAAATGATTTTTTCCACTTTAGTAGGAAATTACGCTCTCTAAAAAAATTCTAACCTCTGAAAGTTATAAACAAAAAAAGTTTTATTTTAAACAATGTTCACAATAAAGAAATCACTGTAGGTTTACTCAGAATACTTCATTTTATTCTGCAATAGAAAAATTGTAAAGTGAATTGAAAGATGAAGCTGATCCTATTATTAGAAATTCAAGTTGGAATGTTTAATTACAATCCATAAAATTACAAGACTTCTTTCTAAAGTGAGGAGAAGTCATTAATTTACATTGCTTCTCCTAAATTTCCTGTTTGTGAAGATGGATTACTCTCGGAACTGCATATTACCTGTGCATGATCATCATCCTTATGTCCCATTTTGAGAAGACAGTCTTAAGAGTTACACAAATGACTTCAAAAAAAAAAAAAAAGGAAAGAAAACCACTTTAAATGAAAACAATTAAAATATAGCCCTATACTCTTTATACTCTTCAGCCAATCTGTTATAGGAGTGTGAAACTACATTAAGCTGAAGAATTGTAACACCTACTCATACAGAATTATGCTATACAGATTTCCTTGTTAAATCATTAAAGCTAGGCTTCAACAATGTACATTTATTAGGATATAAAGTCATTCTAAGGTACATTGCCCTGTTTTTGAAGTCTGTAATCCTAGAATAAAATCCTACTGCCTTGGAATCCAGGAAGGTGTCCAATGTCCTACCCTTAACTGTGAGCTCCATTTTTGCATGGGTTTTTGCACTGCTCCCTAAGGACACCCTGGTACTCAGTAACTCACTCAGAAGTCAGGACTTCCAAGCCTGCAGCTGCAAGAAAGCCCCCACGTCTGAGAGCATTCCGGTTTCTCCCAAAGCATATTGCAGAGCTTTACCTAAATGTTAATGATTTTCACGTTCAACACAAACACATTGAAGTAGTGTTGCATTTGTCTTTGATAAAAAGTAGTGTGATAGAAAATAGCTTAATTAAAAGTTCATTTCATAAGTTTTCAGAGTACTGTAACTGCAATTCTTCAGCACCAAACTTTCCAATCAGGACATTTTTAATTGGTAGAACTGTTACAGTGGTTTTAGGAAATCATTTTCAATTAATTTGGAACTGTTTTTCCAGTTAGTAGAATCAATGTCTCTTGCTATTTATCTTCAAGGGAATGTTTTGTTTCTAAACAAATTATATCCCAAAGGATTAAAAGTTGTACTTAGCAGGCACTCCAAATGCTTTCTGTTGGAAATAATTGCTGTGAAAACAACCGACAAAGTTGCATAGAATATGACTTCATCTTCTGTGCAAAGATCCATGAAAGACATTTTGGATATGCAATTTCCTTGGGGAAACAAATCCATTGTTTGAATAGAAATGCAAAAACTAATGTACAGCAGTCAGAATAGTCTGACAGCACCTTGCTGTTCTTGCCATGGATTTTGTTTATCCTTATCAAAGGCGGACTTGACTGAGAGTAGGTGACACTTCCAGCGTTTCAAATAGAGTTCCAGCAGGTGGTTACGTCTGTAAGACATTTCACCAGCTCTCCCCGAGGTGCACGGAACGGAGTCAGTGCTCCATCCTGAGGGAATACTTGCAGTCAGTTAGCACTTTTGGCACTGCCGCATAAAGGGGTGTTTCTGACAGCAACACACTCCATAAAACAACATCTAATCTGCTTCTAGAAATATGTGTACACTGAAAGAACATCGTCTTTGACGGTGACCTAATTACAGAACTGTCCCAAGGGACTCTTGGCTTTCTTTAACACCACATATATTTGTTCAAGTGCACATATCTTGCCAGTTGAAAAATATGGGTCTGAAATACCATCCCATTGAACGCAAATTGCATTTGGTTTCTTGACCTACATGAAAATGCTGTGCATCTTCCTGACATCAGAGTAGACGTCTATGAGTTGTCTTTCCACTGAGGGGTGTGTTCCCTGTTCAAGAGTGGTGTCATATTTGTTCAGTGTAATTCAGTAATTCATCAGTGAAAAAAAAAAAAAAAACCCTATATTAAAAAAATCCTCTTTAGCAGTTTTTTTTTAAACTTTTATTTGTCAGGAACCCCTTCATTCCCCCATTTTACATTTCATTCCAACTGATATAAAGGTAGGATGTGTCTTCTTTCCCCCAAAACAGNCAAGAGTGGCATCATATTTGTTCAGTGTAATAAAGCCACTTCTCTTCCCCAGTCAGTAATTCACCAGTGGAAAAAAAAAAAAAATCTATATTAAAAAAATCCTCTTTAGCAGTTTTTTTTTTAAACTTATATTGGTCAGGAACCCCTTCATTCCCCCATTTTACATTTCATTCCTACTGATATAAAGGTAGGATGTGTCTTCTTTCCCCCAAAACAGAAATATCAAGAAAAAAGCAGATTCATGTAACAAAACTATACCTTTTGTAAGTGTACATTCAGCCTATATAATTTCTACTGCCACCCTCAGCCACCTGTCCAGTCCTTTCTTTAATCAGCTACTTGCCTATGAGATTCTTTCTCCTGTTTCCCCTCCCAGCCTTTCCCCATTTTCACTCCTGTCTCCTGCCTGCATTCCTTCAGACCACTATTTAACTAACAGACCTTGACACTCAGATTACCTCAAACTCAGAGAATTCACTAAATTTTAATTCCCTTGAGGCTGAACTGTCAGTCTCTAGTTGAAGTGCATGTGGGATGATACTGTTAATGGATTCACATCAGACCTCTATATTTAAGCAGAGTTTAACATCACAGATCTGAACCTTGCACTGAGAAGAGACTCAGCTGCCGTTTCGCATCGTACTTGGTGAACTCTGAGGGAGTAATACAAGCTCAAATGACTTATTCCGCATACAAACGTCTGCTCTCCCTATTCCCCAGTTCATGATTTGCTCAGGATTTATCAGCAAGCAACAAAGCTTGCACAGGCCAACTTCATTGAGTAAGCATTATTTCTCACGAACTTCAACAAAACAAGATTGCTCTCATACATTCTAAAAACTCTTTAAACTACCATTCTTTATAATCTAGGTACCCTGTGAATTTTATTAAACTGGTATGATTTGGGCAGACTGAAGAGCACAAAATGATAACATGCTAGGGTATAAATAATTGTATCATCACATAAGCAATTGCAATAGGTTGAAGTCCAAATGCAGAAACTCAAGTTAGAAACTCAAGCATTCCTCCAGGGGAAAGCAGCTAATTAATCTGCATAATCTGTACATGCAGATAAATCTTTAACGGATTTTTCAAATTCACATTCAGACATTAAAAAAAATATACTGTGAATATTCTGAAAGAACAGACAGCATTTGGGCTATTTGCTAAAATTCAAAATAAGATTCCAGAACTTTACGTAGGCCTGAAGCAGGATTTCTGAAGAATCTGAATATAATCTCAGGGATTGAAGAATGAATAATGATTGGCAAGGGTCAGCCACATCTTTGAATAAAGGCCTTTATCTCCTGTAAATGGCTGATCTTGACTATTTGTGTTGTGACAGAAAGTTCAATTTCTTGCTTAACCATTCGTAGATGAGACTTTGGCCTTTAAAATGTGGGAATTGATCATAAAAGACAGAGAGAAAAGCTTTCAGAATTTAAAGCAAGCTGCCTCATAAGAACAGTCATTTTATTCCTCTGTGTGTTGATAATTTCAACAGAAAAGACCATTTTACCATTTCATTACAGGGAAAAATGCAGGGTGAGACCTCTTTTGCAGTGAGCAGAGGACTGGTGCAGGAACACATATTATCTATTTTGAACTATCCAAGGAGACATTTTGCCATTGGGGCAAAAGCAATGACAACTGTAAACTCTTTCAGATCTTGGACTCACGAGATCTGAACCCTTCTGTTCAGCTGGAATAAATCTATTTGTTGAAAATAAAATCTCTTAATTAGCACAACTATCTGCTTGAGATCTAGGTTTAGGGCCCTCTGTTGAATCAGCTAAAGCACGAACTTGGATCTGCAACTTCCTTACTCTCTAACCAGCAATATTCTAGTTTATCCTCTGTGCTATCCCCGTAAAATGACTGTCAAAGATTAATTTTTGTTCTAATAAATATCAGAACACTGAAGCTTTCTATAGAAGGAAGGCTTGTTTTATATGCAGCCATGTTCTGAAACTGTGATTTTTGACTGGAAAATACATTTATGCCATCATGTTCTGAGTAGAAATTGAATGGAAGTGGATGGATCAAGCGCTCTCCCAACTGTCACCCAAGCCAACCAGACAAAAGCCTGTACTGCTTTCTCTCAGTACTATTTCTGAGAGAAATTCTGAATTTCTGACATTAGTTGAAGAAATGTGAAATGCATTTCTGTGCATTCTGTGAAATGCAAATAGCCAATTCATCTATCTGCATAGCAAATTAAGTGTAGCTATTTGTAATCACTTCAGCAGCTAGTTCATAGGCTGTAATTTTTCCTAACTGCCCATTCAGCTAACATAACCAACTGTTATTTAAAAGACACAGGGAGTGATGCTAGAGTGGGGAAAGCTGCACGTCAGCTGTGTCACATCAGGAGATAAAGCTCTGGTCTCTGCGTATGGTGGAGAAGGACTCAGAGTTGTGTCCCAGAAGACAACCAGGCAGTTGGTCTACTAACTACATGTGTGAAAGTGTGCAGACAGTACAAATACCTACGAGTGGTCAGGAGCTGAGGCTCAACCTATTTTCAAAAGAGTTGGATAATCAGGTCTACATATAGAAGTGAGTGAGAATCTTATGAAGGAGTTCCAATACAGAGAATTTGCTATTGTGCTGTAGAAAGAGTTGGCAATAAGATACATAACTAGATTCAAATACTTCAACTTTTCCTTTTCTTTTCTTTTCCTTTTATTTATTTATTTATTTTTTTTTTTGGAAACCTACAAGAAAACATCCTGGTTAAATTCTTGATTCTATTATGTTTACATAAGTAAAAAAAAAAAATTGGAGTTTGTGTGGACCTGCTAGTAGTATTTATTTTGTAAGATGCTAGTTTATTCAAATACCATCTAACATACAATTCTGCTTCATGGTAAGAATACCTAAGATGAAATCTCTAGGATGGAGCATGCAAAAATTGCATGGTAGTGCAATAGCTGCAGTCACATCTGTTTAATAATTTTCTGTTTGTGATGTGTACTTATCCATAAATGCAAATTAATGAAAATCAATGCACCTTAATGGCCATGGTGGTTCATTTATGGCTTAGTTGGATTTGCAGTTGGATGCACAGTTGGATCTGTAATTTTTATTTCCTTCTGTTTATATTGAGAAGATTAACTCAATCGGCAGTCTGAGAGGAAGTATTGATCTTTTGGGGAGATTACTTTTCAGTGGGCTGAATAACTCAGAAGAAAAAAAAATAAATCTTAATGTGTTTACTAGATTCTCTTAAACCTGATCAACCTATAGCTTAAGTACACACGGAATTCTATTTCAGCTTCAGTGCAGGATGTTATTTAATTACCCAGCGCTTCATTCTAATTGATTGCTTTTTTTTTTATTTTTATTTTTTTAAACCAAAGTGTCTTCCTGAGCCCTTAAGACATTTGGTAGCTATGAAAAAAATGGGCAGCTGAGACCTGTCTGGGTCTGCTCAGGGTTACCATTTGTAACTATTCTTTAATTATTATTTTTCCTGAGCAGATCTAAAGTTAAGAGAAGTGTGGGTATAAGTGGTCATTAAAGATTAATATTACAGAATTGATTTCACTACTGATAAAACAGCATTATTTATGGAAAATATATTATTTTTAAAACTTTTTGTTCCTACTACTATAGTACTTATCATACCAGGTTGGAAACTTCATTGATTTCATTTGCTTGCAACAAACCTCTAAAACCAATGTTGAGATACTAGGAAAAATATTTGATATTAATATTAATATTTATTAATTTCAGAGAAATCAACTTGAAATTTAACTGTCCAATATATTACCCATTCAACCACAGAAATTATCTGCTCAGGGTATTGCATTTTCTTTTGATTTTCCTCAAGTTACATTTTACATAAAGCACATAAAAATTTCAGCACTCTAGGGTGAGAATACATCGCAAACAAAGGTCTGTTTTTTTGTTCATTGTAACATGAGAAGGGATTTGCAGCACACAGGACTACCTACAGAGATCAAAGGAACAGAATGTGATCACTGGTGCTAATCTAAGCCACAACTATGTCAGAATAATAAGCAAAAGGCATCAGAATATGTTATGTCAGAATAATTACTGAAATTAGGGATTTATTCAAGAACTTCAGTTGAGGATACTAAACTTTAGGCTTTACTCCGACTCAAAAGAATCCCTTCCCAGATAAACTGAATTTTGATGACCTCATATCTGTATTGCATTGTACCTAAATCAACTTTCACTTCTTAGGTAAACTATTATCCTGCTTGAGTAGTAAATTTAGATATGATTTGCAAGTTTGCAATCTAAATTGATGACAGACATAACATGAATATCATGCATTCTTAATAAACTTTAATAAAACTCTGTCACTGTAAAACACTTTTAATACTAGATCTGCACACATCAAAACCATTCCTATTTTCATAGATGAGAAAAATGAACCTTATTCCAAGGATAGTCTTAACTACAGACTAAAAACTCTTTCCTGTGGAGCTGAAAATGAAAATCTTGACTAGCTCTGGCAGCAGGACAATCAAACGGACTTCAATTAAGGAGTCATTCCTGTGTTTCCACATTGCGGTTTGCTGTCAGGGTTGCAATCCAAAAGATATATAGCAACGACATGAAGAAACAGATGAACGTGAAATTGGAAAAAAAAAAGCAATCATAGATATTAGAACTGCCATATAAAAAATACAGTATCTCACATGGGATGTCTGGCTACTAAGTGTAGTCCTAATAAAAGTAGTAACATTAAGAAAGTCAATTAGCTTCACTAAAAATACCTGTGAATTTCACACATCTTTCCTTTGCAGTCAAATCCATTTTGCACAACCCCAGCGTTTGCTATCAGGTGAGTATCTCACAGATGTTAAAAAACTAAAAACATGCCATTTTTTAGCAAAAAACAGACTCAGATTTAACTTTTAATAGATTCTCATAGATGTCTAGCATCCTATTGCTTAACCTTAAGCCTTTATATCTCAGATTGATGTTAACAGAACATTTTATTTAAACTCTTTTACCAAAGGACTTCCTTATTATATGCTTAGAATTGCCAAGAATATTTCTCTGAGAAAAACTACAGTGAGATAGCAAACATTCTTCCTTTTTCCTGACTCTAGGGAGTCATTCAGTTCAACATAAAATCCCTCAACTCTACATTAGGATCCTATGGAGATTTCAATAATAGGTTGTCAACATTTCACTTTCAAGAATTACCCCAGAGATGACTTCTCAGTGAATTAACCAGGCTGGTAATTTACTGGAATTGCCTCAATGTTCCTGTGCTTAGCACTTCCTTCAAATTCTCTGCTACCCCCATGTGACCAGTGTTAATCAAATTGCATTCAGATTTTATTTAACTTTATCGTGCTTGAGGAAATCTTGTTTTAGCAAGCCCATTTTTAGTATGAAATTGCCTTTTGTAGGTGTCCTCATTATTTGTGTGTGAATACTACAAGATCTATTGCAGAATAACCAAGCACAGTATGTCCCCTTTATTACCATTTATATGACTTCTCTAATACACTGAAATTGAGTCTTCATTGAGCTTAAAGTTTTATTTGCATAAGTATGTCACCATCGTATAAGGTAATACCCTTTATACAAGACCTTTAGGTAACCTTTATATGGGCCTAGTCAGCTAAAATTAAAATACAAGCACCCTACATCATGAATATCAGGTCCTTTCCCTTTCTGCAACAGCAGCTCCTTTCAAAGAGGAGACAGGTGCTATTTCAGCCACAGTTGAGAATCATGCTAGGATCCCACTGGGATCACTCGGGGAAATGTGATGTCCCACCCTAGTGAGAGCAGCACTAGAGGAAAAGAGAATGCCCCTTTCTACATGGCCTTTCGATTAGGCAGCCCTGCCAGCGTATGTTTAAAGAAATGAATAAATTCCCCAAACTAAGTAATAACAAAACTGTGCTCTCAGGTTCTTAAGGACATTTGAGACTTTATATTCTGTGAACAAAAAACATCAATTACTTCCTTTATTTCCTATATAACATCCCCCTAAAGTAAGGGTGAAATTGCATGTTTTGCTATTAAAACAAAACAAAAACCAATCCTATTCTTTGTTATCTTAAATTTTGAAAAAGTCAAGATCAAAAGATCCCAAACTATGTTCTTTGTTGAAGCTGTAGCTAAGAGACTTGGGAACAGACCAGTATTCAGGGCACAGTACTCATCTCGGATTCAGCTTTTTTTTGAAAACCTTGCCTCTGTACCAGATGTGCTCTTTATCTTGCTTTTAACTTAAAACATATATATATATATATATATAGTCTATACAGAAAAGGGCTTTAATGTGCTTACACCAAGTAAAGGACTTAGGCATAATTTTTTACTCTTATTACTGTACATTTCCATCACAAACATCAGTTGAGTTTATTGTAGCAATAATCTAGCTAGCAGAGAAAATGTGAATATTATTGCTGTGAAATGAAATTGTCTTACAAGGTGGTCGAGATAAACAAATCATTCACTGAGAACTGCGAGTTCGCAAACTTCTAACCTGGGAAGTATAAATTTTTCTCATATTTAAGGGTTCTGTATTTTTATTTTTTATATATGCATACATGTGAAAACGTGCAAATTTAAAGCTTGCAGTGTTCTAATAAGTCAAAAGTATACTAGGTGCCTTCTTAAGAAAAATCAATCATATTGAGTTACTTAAAATTCATTACAGGCATTTCATATATTTTCTTACTGTGACATTTAACTATCTCTTAGGCCAAAAAAAATGGCTTTGTCAAAATGACAGCTTGATGATGCATAGAAACAGCCAGTCTTTCACAACAATGTCATATTGACTGACTCTGCCATTAAAATAACTGTAACTCTCAACAGTGTCTAGTCAGCTTCAGCTATGAAAAATCTCAGCTTTTCTGCTTTCCTACTGCATAATCGTGCTGACAAAAAAAAGCGCAAAATGAAAGCAACGTTTGTTAGGCAATTGGTTGTACAAGAATTAGAAAGTTGGCCGGTGAATAAAAATGGAAAGTTAAAAATGCCATTTTTTCCAAGTTTTCATGTAAATTCTCAATGGACAAGAATAAACTAGTCTTTCCTGTCTAGTGACCAAACAAATGTGACACACACTACTCTTAACTTTGTATGACCTAGTGTGAAGGCATCCCCTGCCTCCTGGGGTTTGCCTGCCTGATGTTCTTCACTTCAGAGCTTTGTGATCCAGAACCACGGATGGGCTTCCAGCCTCAGCCTCAGAGCTGTCTCGGCAACACAGGTTTCCTCACAATCCCCAAGCCCTTGGCAGATAGGTGAAATGGGCAGATAATACTGGGAAGTTATTGCAACATAATATATTTGTATCTTATTATAAAAGGTCCCCAATAAGAGAAACTAGAAATATCACTTGTGCTTAAAATGAAAATGAAGACTGATTAACACATTGCTAAACTAGAAATATAGGGTGAACAAGTATTGAGACAGATAGATGAACTGTTCTGGTTGCTTTTTTGATTTTTATTATAATTTAAAGAGATCACATATCTGAAAGTAATATTTCTTTTATGTAGAGTTTGCAAAATTCTCTGAAGGATACAGAGCCATCAGCTGTGCTCACTCTTGTGTTTATTGGGATATATATGAGACCACAGCACAAGACAAGTCCCGCTAATCCACACTGCATACATGTCACTGTAAAAATTGAGAATCACACCTTGAACAGGACTGTATTTTGTTGTGTTGATTTCTGTAACTCAATATCAGAAGTCACATTTATATACACTATTTGTCTGATGGTGTGGCCTGCTGAGCCAAATCTAACAAACCTTTTAAGTGACCCAAATGCTCACGCTGAATTTGCATAGCTAGGTTTAAACCTATAGATAGCTATTTAATCCTTTATCTCAACACGCAGCAGAATAAAAATTAAACATTTACCTGCTCCTGGGATGATGAAGAGCAAGCCGTTGAATATTATATTTGTTAAAGCCATTAAGGATAACTGAGAAATCCAGGAACTAAATATCCTCAGAAATTTAACTGTTTAATGAAAGAATTTTAAATATCACCATAAATTCTTGATAACAGAATATAAAAATAATTCAAGAGAATTCTATGTCAGGAACTAAGCGTTATGCTACAACATGTGCTATCATGAAGATTTGTCTTATCTTTCCTAGGATATTTGGAAAACCACTTTCTTTCTTATTTATATCTAAAATTTGAAGAAGCTTAAAGAAAGCTTATTTCATGTTTTATGAAAACACATCAACTAACATCTGACATTGCTTTGCATTGAAAAAACCTCTGTCCAAAGCAGCTTGCATTCAATCATAGNCGACATTGCATTGCATTGAAAAAACCTCTGTCCGTCCAAAGCAGCTTGCATTCAATCATAGGAAACAATTTTTATCATTCTCACTTTTCAGATGGAAGCAGGAGACCAAAAGGTACTAAGACTCTAAGCATAAAACTTTTGGAAACCTTCACTGTATTGCGTCCCTCAGTTTAAGCAGAAAAACGAGCTGAATAAAAACTCTAAAAACAATTCACTTTTGTTAATAATGTTAACTTACAGGAAAACTGTCTTGCATATGGTACATTATTGAAATTCATAATTACCAGTAGAAAACTGTTTTCAATAACTTCACTGCAATAAAAAATAAATAAAAAGACTGTACTGCAATTAAGAACATAATTTCAATATTATATGCAAAATCATCAGTTCTAATCGTTGTCTAGCTGCGTGGTACAGAAGCAGTTAGTATTCATACTGAATGATAAACTATTACATAGCCTAAGCAATTTATTGTAATGAATGTTTCAATGTGTGTGAAGCTCATTTTTCAATGGTATTAAATTATTCAAATTTATTGTAGTCGATATAGCCTTAATTCATTATATTGCATTATTATAATGTAATTGCTTTCCATATATTTGGAATACATCTTTTTGATTGCTGATTAGGTTCAGTGGCTTTTCCAATTCCCATGGTGCATGGCAGTCAGCTCAGGCAGTAATGCAGGGCTCTGGAGAGCTCCATGTCAATAAGTGGTGCAGGGAAGAAGAACAGAAACGAGGTAAAATTGTAATTTTCATGATTCAGGATAGCATAGAAGTGCTTTTATCCCTACTGCCTTATCCTTTTTCCACAGGAGGAAATGGGAGATGGTTTAGGCCCAGGCACAACTTCTTCACTGTGCGTTTATGATGTCATATTACAAAGTATTTCACAGAAAGATAAAACAGAAGGACAACAGCTGACCTTTACCACGGCAGGTACTCGAAAAAAACCTTCCATCTTATCAGTTGGTGGAAGTCTGATGATAGGACTTACTCTGGACTGAATCTAAGTGATAATTTAGGACTTAGATAATCAGACACATCCCTCGTGAGGTTTTTGAATTTTGTCTTATATTATGCCACATCATACAATTTTGTAAATAAAATCATACTTCCCACCTCCTCTCCTGGTAAAGGTGAGCAGAACTGCACAGACTGGTACCAGCTACTAGCATACCCCAGATAATTTACTGGGCCAGATGCTATGTTTTTTTGTAAACAAACATTCCAATTCTAGCAAGTTTGCAATCAATTCTAGCAATTCTAGCAATCAACACGATTGATAATTCTGTAAACAAAATACTGCATTTTTGTATGTAGCATACAACTACTTAAATAGAATCACACCTATAGAAGTTACCTTTGGAAAGCTGATTTACATCCAGATCAGGGCCGTAATACTCAAACAACACATGACAAAGACCATATGCTCTACTCAAACATCATGACCATCTGCACATTGTAGTCAAATCACAGTTGCTGGGAAAGCTGCAGACTTCATTCTAGTCTGAGTTACAGCAGATAAGGCAGAAGTGACTTAACTGCTTCACTTATGCCAGTGGAGTATAACTGAAGAGCTAAGTGTCCTTCAGTACAATATATTTTAAATCCTGCTACTGATATTTCATGTCCTTGTATAGTGTTACATTGCATTAAACTGATTAACAGACCAAGTTCTTCTGGTACTGAACTCCTTTCATCAGCAAGGAGTTTTTTCCACATAGATAAGGGCAGTAGAATCTGTAGCACATTCATTCCTGCAAAACCCAGCTATCACAGACTAAAACTTTGCAATCTCTTTAAATAAACACCTTACGGTATATTAAGCATAGTTTTGGTCAACATTCTTTGCCATATAACCAATCTTTCCTTACTCCTTTCTCATCTGAGGTATAGTCCACTGTCCAGTTGTCATAGATGAGGCTCAACAAATACTAAAACTCAGCAACTTTATGGACAGAATTCTCGAAGTAGTGGGAATTCACACAACCTTTGAATTTTTCATTCAGATCTGAATTAGTTAAAAACATAAATTTACATCCTGGAATGACTAATATACTTTGGATGATCAAAGCTAGCTCAAAACACTCAGGAGAAAAAGCATTAGACAACAATAAAAACACTGTTGATCAGTTGGAGCCCGTGGAATGTTTATGTATATCTGAACTGCAGAAACACTTACTTGAAATATAATACATTTCCAATTCCTTTAATGGATTCAGAGTATGAGTATAATTTCTAAACCTAATCACATGTAAAGTTCTAATCATCACAAAGCCACAGTCCTAATGATACCACTGCATTAGGTCACAGCAAATACACTGGAGGAACAATTTAATGCATCCTCCTCCATTGCATGCAGCACATTGCTGTATTCTGGTATATCCTATGGTGGTATATACTGGTATACACTATATTGCTATACTCTGCTATAATATACTGTTAATATTATTGTACACTTTTGGTCAGATGGTAGCTGCTACAAGTGACATTAATCCGAAAAACAGTATCTAAAGTCATCTGAGCTATCCACAGATATCTGAAGTGGGAAAATACAAAAACAAACAAACAAAACTCCCCACTATTTTCACATTAAAAACAGTGGCAGAAGTTCACTTAAGAATATTTGCAGAGCAAGTTGAGTGTATTTCTTGATCTTACCAAGATATTTATCTGTTATACTAGTTCAGACAAGCATCTGAGTTTTGCCATAATTTATTTCAGGTAACATACTTCCAAAACATTGGTGGGTATGATTACCAAAGCTGCTATCAATTATTTACAGTAATGAAAGATAATAAAGTTCACTCTATGAACAGATACTATGAGAGACTATTTTTCCTTGTAAAATTAGAACAAGATGGAACAAGGAGAAATGATTGATTTATGGCCTAACACTTGTGTCTTACAGATACACAACTTAAGTGTAAACAACACAGGGAGAATTGTGTAGAAATCTTAAGTTTATTATTAGATCAGGAGGTTTAGAGAGATCTTAATTTGTGATTAAAAATAATGTTTGGTAACATAGGGTCTGTGAATTGCTGAAGAGGGTAGTAAGTGTTAATCCAGATGATACACCACAGGAGGTATGAAAATTTAGGGCTACTCTTAATCTTTCAACAGTTTAAACTGTACTTCACACAAGATGTAACTGGAAGCATTAAAATCGAGTGCAAAGGAAGAGGGAGCCCTGACTTCAGAGGTAAGGCTTAATCTAATAATCTTGAACAGCTGATGAACAATACTTTTCATGGGCTGTTGAAAACAAGATTATAAAGTAGAAAAAAAATCTTATATATGATACTAGGTAAGGAAAACAGATATAGAAAACATTCATAAAATTGCAAAACTTAGAAAATCACCCAACCTTTAATGAGATTAAACTAAATAAATTCTCCAGCATCAAGCTTCAAATCACATATAGGAGAACTATTGTTTTTATTACAGAGCAATTTCATGCTTGTGACTTTTGCGATTTTTTTTAAGCTCATTTAAGTCTTTACTTGCCTCAGGGCTAAATAGTTTATTTTCATTAATAGAACCTGAAGTTTCTGAGGGATGAAGGACTAGGATGCTGACACACCATATTGTTCCATGCTTCTTTGGTGGTCTCCAGCCAACTGTGCTGTGGGGCTTACTTTAAATGTGTCTTAAATACCAGTCTTTGATAGTGGTTGGAGACATGCAGTATATTGTGTAATTGTCCCTAATTAAACATTAGGATCTCTGAGATAAAAGAACAAGTCCAATAAAGAAGGAATTTCAGAAACCCAACTTGAGACTTGAAAAACGCATGCACAGAGCAATCTAGTTAAGAGCACTTTAAAGACCTGAATACCCATTGCATCTATATTGCAGATATGACATTTCTTTAATAGTCATTAAGCAAGAAAAAAAATCACAATAAAGGATTAAAGGTGTTAATTCTAACACTGCTGCTGTGAGCTCTCATGCAATTGATGATACCAATTTCCTGGTTAACAGTCAAAATAAACAGCACAGACAGAGACGATGATCCTTTTTAAGGCCACCCTGATCTTTCTGGCCTGCAGTCTCTGGAGTTCTCAAGAACTGGTGGCCTGCTCTGCTCTTTCCAGCCTTGATTTCTGCTGGAAGTATAACATGAAAACCACTTCATTATTGAAATTGCTCTGACATACCTATTTCTATAGGTAAAAATGGAAAGTTTATGTACTTAAGCAACAGAAAAATTGTAAAGATGTTTAAGTACCTCAATCTTACTGAAGTTAAGACATTTTTAAAAAATAATGTTTAAATACTTTAAAAATATATCTAAAATATCAAACTGCCATAGACACATATGAACATGCAACCTGTGAATTAGCTCAGGACATTTGTATGTAAGCAGAATGCATTGGAGAGCACAGATACAAACCCAGTTCTACAGAAAACCTATTCAAATATCAAAAGCATTAAAGAACTTTAGCATAGAACATCATGAAATCTAACAGGAAAAAAAGAAAAAAGAAAAAAAAAGAAAAAGAAAAACAAAGACAAAAAAAGAAGAAGAAATCATCATAGCATTACTCAGTTTAGCTCAAATAAGTTCACTTCCAGGACCTAAGCTAGAGCTACGTACACGAGACATGCTTAAGTTCTCTGAAATCTAAGTAAAAATAAAACTTGCTCCCATGGGTTCATGCTTTAAAGTTACAAATATCAAATCAGACAGCTAAATTGTTTTATTTTCACACAGGACAGAGCTGTTCTGTTTTATTCCTGCTAAGAACTTGAAAAATGGAGATTATTTTATCATGCCCTTATAAATACCTTTCAGTACATACTTCATCTTTTGTCAGTGTATTTTCATTTAGCCAGGAACATATCTTTTTCCTACCACCTATTCCTTGTACTGTAAGCCCTGTAAACCATATATAACAGGAACATATCCAGTGAAAAAAGGAAGTAGTGATTATTTCAATATTTTCCCTATTTTTTCCCCTTGCCATATTGTAGGAAAAAAATATATAAACTAATATTCTGCATGTGCAACATCTGAAGTTAGAGTATGGAAGACAGAGCAGACTGTTTTCCTGAGTATAAGATTACTTTGCTATTTCAGCCAGTACCGTTATTTCAGATACTGCTGTTTTTCCAAAGTAAGTCCAGTTCCTCTTCATATCTTTATGAATGTCCTTTATTAGCTCTTAAATTACATTCCACTGTGGATCTGCTTTTAGGACTTAGCTTTTTTCACTATCTAATTTGCCCTAGATTCTGACCCCCAGGTTATTGGCAGGAAACCAATTGCCCTTTATTTCTTTTATTACTAATTGCACAGTTAGAACTAAAGGAAGAAATAGTCATTGCAAAATGAAATTACACAAAGGTCAACTGTAATGATGGCTTTTATCTTCTAATGGTATTTGTTTCAAGTTAACTTTGATTAAACCAGATACTAAGAAAGTGATCTCTGACAACATTAGTAGACTTTTTCAGTATGTGCCAGCCCAGATAATTTTATATCACACCTATTGTTGACACTGTTCGCTTTTGCAGTCTTGAGACTAACACTTGATATCCTAATTGCATTTTTTTTCTAAATCTTCAATTATCCATTTAAGGTGAGATCTCCTAATTTGAAGTTATCATTCTTTTATTATTACTTAAAAAAAAAGTGGAAGAATCTGCTCCAGAAATAGAATAATAACTCAAAATACCAGCAGAGAGCATGACTATTAGTTAACTACAGCAAACAGTTCACAAATAATAGAGGGAAATACATTTGTTAAAATTATTCTTAAGATAACTGAATACTTTAAAACAAAACCCTAGAAAGTAAGGCTTAGAATTTGTAGAATTTACCTACAGAAAAGAGAAATAACTCTTAATGAGTCTGTATGGCTACTAAGTGTCCAATGAGCTTAAATGAATGGTATTTAAGTTATATATATATATATCTATATATATATAACATTATATATATATTTCAAAATAGAGGTATAAACATCATCTTAAAAATCAAGACTCTATATAAAAATTTTATTATAATGGAAACATTCTGCTAGGT
Source organism: Crypturellus undulatus (assembly GCA_013389825.1). Classification (NCBI taxonomy): domain Eukaryota; kingdom Metazoa; phylum Chordata; class Aves; order Tinamiformes; family Tinamidae; genus Crypturellus; species Crypturellus undulatus. Next base: position 367,795 of record VWPW01022482.1, read on the forward strand.
ACAGCAGCATGTTTCTGAAATGCTTTAAGGACAATTGTTGAATATAAATGAAAAATAAAAGGTAAATCAGAATAGACTTCACAAGCAGAAAAAATATATTCTCAGCTTGTGCAACTGAATTTCCCACTGACTTCAGGATAAGCTTTGCCTATAGGAAGACAGTGTTTAAGCAGGAGTTTTACTTCTGCCATTGTTGTCCGTCAGGGGGAAATCTACAGGTGAGGTGGTGCAAGGGCAGAGCCATCTCTGCCCCAAAGGGCTGCTGTTTTCACTGTTTATTGCTTTTAATGTAGATGTTTGGCGTAAGCTACTGGTATTGGCCGCATTGGTCATATCATTCCAGGTCACCCACTGGCTTTCTTCATCTATCTCAAGTCAATTAGCAGTTGTTACCTGAACTACTATTAACTTCGGGTCTCCTGCCACAAGTGTGTTAAAGACAAAAGTCGTTATCCTCCACCTTAATTACCTATACATTTTTGTTTTTCAAGCACAAACCACATCCATCTAGAGAGCAGATCAGTTAGAGCTATACTTCTGTTTATTCAATATTTCAAGTATTTGAATATATGAATTATTTATCACTATGGTGCTATCAACACTTTTGTCCTAACTGCAAGAGGAGGAAGGAGACAAACATTGACAATTTTCCCGGGATAAGCCTGTTTCTTTCCAGTTCAAGCCGCCAGCTGGAGATGTGTCAGTTGGAAACAAAACATTGGCAGTGCAGGCAGTGCAATTAACTCAAATTCAAACACTTAGTGGCTGCCTTCCTTACGCTGCAGCTAAAACTGTAGATGCAAATAAACACCCAGAGCACAATGGCTAGGCAAGTCCAGCGATAACACTTCTGTATCACTAAGAAATGAAAAAACAGTCTCCTCTTTGGGACCTGCTGTAAGTTCTCCAGCCTCTGTTGGTGGTGCAACTATCTAAGAGCTTCCTTGGTCTAAGGGAGCTAAGGAGGTACCTAAACCTTTAGCCTAAAAGTGTCTCTTCAAACTAACATGACAAGCAATAGCTATGGGAAAGATTATGACAAATGTTTAGCACAAAAAACAATCCGTGATTCTATGGTAGGAAACCCGGCAGTTCTATGGGAAGGCAGCTGTGATAATTTCATCCTGGCACTGGCTCCTAAACGGCTTTTCTTTTCAGATTTGGAGTGTGGCTAAATGTCAGGTACATGCCACTATATTTCAAACTAGTCTCTGTGGAAGACAATGTCCCATTAAAATGGGGCACAGGGCCAAATCAAAAAAGGAAAAACTAGCTTTTGAAGCAGGGAGAATCTTATTATTCCCTCAGAGGCTTTTTTTAATCAGAACTGTAAAACTACAAGGCAGTGCCAGAACACAAGAACTAGTGAAGGAAACCAAGATACCCAGGTATCTTTTTGAAGTAGTTGAAGGCTCATATTAGAGCTTGCCTTTTTAAAATGGCAGTGAAGGACAAAACTGAATGCTGCAGGGGAAGAAAAAAAAATACAGCTTGTAAGTGCTATTCATTGCTATTCAGATCTCTAATTGATTATGACATAATGCTGCCTTTTCCTTTAACATAAGAAAGCTTTATAACAGGGCAGATTTAAAATAAAAGAGAGAAAAATTTCACACAGTTGTGCATAGGTCTGACTGTTTTACCTATTCATGGATGAACTATAGAAACAAGAGAACTAGCAAGCAAAGGTAGAAACAGAGCAAGAGAAAACAGTTTATGCAGTGGTTATCACAGTTTATAGTTAATTTCTGCCAAAATGTATTTTTCTCTTCAGGCAAAACTGTATATTCTTATATATCCTGGAGATCATAAAATGTAAAGTAATGTGTTATTGCATTAATGTGAATATTCATAGGAATATTGAAGGTTTTGTTTTGTCTGCTACTAAAAGGACTTCAGCAGTTTCTGTACGGTGATGGCTGGCAAGTTTAGTGGCTCACGGGCAGCTGTCTTGTGTGGAAGTTATCTAAGGGACGGAGGCTTCCGATGGGAAGCAACTACGAAGAGCTGAACTAAGAAGATAGTGGATACTCCCTGATCGGAAGGAATGTAACCCTGGAAGGTCCCTGAACTGCAAGCATGAGAAAGTTGGGCGAGACGGAGCTGTAATTAAGCTTGTCAGTGAGAAAGAAGGACTTGTGCACGGACCAATGGTGTGAATGCATGCCCGTTATCCACAACCAACCCAGTGCAGTAGAAGATGTGTGGACAGCAGCGTGTAACCAGTCGTAGTGTATGCGAACGTGTGGCTAAAGGGTTTGCGGAAATGTACTAGGTATATAGAGCGCTGTAACGCGGAATAAAGCGATTTCTGCTTGACTCATATTGAAGTCTTCAGGAGTCGTGTCTGGCATCCTGCAGTTGGTGACCCCAACGTGATGCGATTTTGACGCTTAAGTGTGGGACACCCTGACAGCAGCACCCGGTTGGAGAACAGCTTGGCAGGACTGAGGACTGGGGTGGACTGGGTGGCAATCCACAAGTGAAATGCGTCACGACGTGTGCCTGGTGGAGGTGAGCAGCTGGGGCAGGATATGGGGCAGCCAGTAACTAAAGAAGAAAGTGCAATTGTTAAGCTCCTCCTGCATATTCTCTCTAAGAGAGGAATCAAATATGATGAACAGACTCTCTGCAAGTTATTGATCTGGTGCAGAGAGAACGGGTTTGATGCCAAACCTCAACCAGCATTCGATACGTTGGAGAACGTAAGGCGACAGCTCTGTGATCGTGTCGCTGATGGGGATAAGCGTGCTAGGGACCTTGCTACTACCTGGAAGGTGGTCCTATCTACCTTATCCGAGATGAAAGCAGAAAAAAAGGTGGCTGCTGGAGCCAAGGCAGCCTTTGCTAGCACTTCGGGGACGGGGCCGCCAGGTCATCAGAAGACGCTGGTGTTTGAAGAACAGCTAATGCCCGCTCCAGCCACAGCGTCTGCCCTGTCCGCACCCCTAGATCCCCCCTCCGAGCCAGAGGAGCCGCCCGGCTGGGCCCAGGACATCTTAAGGCGGCTTGAGAAGTTAGAGAACGGGACCAGGGAAGAAAAGCCGAATGAGACGAGGGAGACCTATATTAAGGAGAGTGTGATAAAAGCTGGTGGGGGGGGCACAGGAGAAAGAGGATTATGATCCCCAAAGTCACTGGAGGAAGATAAGACTATCACTCGCAGAGCAAGGAGAGTTGTCAGCATTTTCTGTGATAGCGGGCCCCCCGGGACAGCTAAATCGGTGCACGACTTTGCCATTTCAGCTAGTAAAGGAAGCGCGAAAGTCAGTGCAAGAGTATGGCTTGCACGGGCCATACACCCAGGCTCTCCTAAATTCAATTTTGACAGGGCATTTGTTAACTCCTTTTGACCTGCGCCAGTTTATGCAAATGATATTAAGCCCTGTGCAAGAGGTTTTGTGGCGTTCTCGGTGGATGGATGGCTGTGAGGTTGCTGGCTTCCAAAATACACAGCGGCCTGAAGGGGATCCTTTGCGTTTCGGGGTGCAAGAAGCTTTAGTAGGATCTGGTGCCTTTGCTAACCCTCGTGATCAAGCACGATTTTCACCCGAGGTGCTGCGCATGTCGGCAGATCTAGCCAGGGAAGCACTGAGATTTATACCTGAGGATGGGAAACCAGTCCCACCTTACACAAAGGTGAAACAGGCAAGCGGCGAGTCCTACCTATCCTTCTTGGACCGCTTGAAAGACGCTTTAGAGCGCGCCTCCTTAACATCAGAGGCAAGAGAAGCTATAATGATGTCTTTAGCGATTGAGAATGCCAACGTAGAATGTAAACGAGTGCTTAGGGCGCTGCCGCGGGATGCCTCTATAGCACAGATGATGGAAGCCTGTGAGCGTATTCGCTCGGACGAGCAGAAAGCCGACTATATAGCGCAAACACTTGCAGCGGCCGTACGACCTTTGTTAACAAGAACAACTCGCAGCTGCGCTGCTTTAGGTGTGGACGGCCTGGCCATATCAAAGTACAGCTGCAAGTCAGCAAGAAGGGAGGAGAGGGAGTACATTCCTTTAATGGAGACTGTAAAAGATGGGGGAGGTTTGGGCACAGAGAGGGATTGCCGCTCCCAGTCATACACCAACGGAACCAAGTTGGGAAACGGGAAGGCGAGCGCGACGGGATCTCGCGCGCCGATGCAAATAAGATCCCAGGGGGTTTGGATGGCATCACCGCCGCCGCAGCAGGGAGTGCCGGAGTGGACATCGCTATTGCAGTAGATGCAGTGCTCCCCAATTCCAGCGCCCAATGTCTCCCATCCACTATTCAGCCTTCAATCGCTGCACAATACGTCAACAACGGGTTAATGAGTCCCGGGATGTGAATTGGGAGGACTCCCACTATAGCTGGGCCAGCTGTTCTAACAAGGTATGTGGCAGTTCAGACTGGGGATGCTCCGGTGCCGTGAGCTATAGAACAGTCCCCAGTCTGAAATGGATCTGGTTAAACAGCACCAATGATATCTGGACGGAGCCCCAGGAGCTCCATCTTTTGGGATCCGTCCAGATGGACTGGTGTGTGATGTTCAGCTTTGTAGGCAAGGGACAGGAGAAGAATGGGGGTAACCGGTTTCAAGATGTATCCCCTATCAGTGGCATAAACATAAACAGCTCCTACTGGTGCAATAAGACGTCCGATAACCATACGATTGTTAACTTCAACAGTTTCACCTAAGGCCCTCCCAAGGGCGAGTGTTCCTGATATGTGGGGACCGAGCCTGGCTGGGAATCCCTTCCCAGGTTCATAGGGGTCCATGCTCAGTTGGTAGATTAATCTTATTAACCCCCAGTTCAAGTATGGTCTTGAGTCATGCCAGAAAAGCCCACCAAGCGCGGAGCATTCATAAGTTCCAGGAAGGATGTGATGACAGTATGCAGTTCTGGAGCCCCGGGGAAATAATTTCTGCATCCGTCTTTGCTCCAGGAGTTTCTGCTGCCGCTGCTCATACAAAGCTCACAAAACTTGGGTGCTGGCTGGCAAAACAAACTTATGCTACAACGCTTGCTTTAGCAGGGCTTTTAGCTGATGTTAATTCAATCTGCAAAGCTACTTTACAGAATAGGGCACCAATAGACCTTTTGCTTTTAGCGCATGGACATGGTTGCCAGGATTTCGATGGGTTATGTTGCATGAGTTTATCTGATCACAGTAAATTGATACATAAAAGTATTCAGATGTTGGAAGATGGAGTGCGCGAATTGCAGGTGGATAACGGATGGCAATGGTTAAACAACTTGCTGTATGGATGGGGCATTGCGGGACGGTTACAATCATTAACCAAGGGTGTGGAGGTAGTATTGCTGATTGTTAAAATATGTATCCAATATGATCGAGAATGCTGTAAAGNCCAAGGGTGTGGAGGTAGTATTGCTGATTCTGTGTTGTATTTTACTAGTTGTATCCAATATGATCCAGAATGCTGTAAAGAGGGTTTGGCTGGTCCAAAAACAAAAATGGGTAATTGTGGGAATATATCTAAGGGACGGAGGCTTTCTGATGGGAAGCAATATGAAGAGCTGAACTAAAAAAGATAGTGGATACTCCCTGATTTGAAGGAATGTAATCCTGGAAGGTCCCTGAATTGCAAGCATGAGAAAGCTGGGCAAGATAGAGCTGTAATCAAGCTTGTCAGTGAGAAAGGACTTGTGCACGGACCAATGGTGTGAATGCATGCCCGTTATCCACAACCAACCCAGCGCAGTAGAAGATGCGTGGACAGTAGCGTGTAACCAATCGCAGTGTACGCGCACGTGTGGCTAAAGAGTTTGCAGAAATGTACAAGGTATATAGAGCGCTGTAATGCGGAATAAAGCGATTTCTGCTTGACTCATATTGAAGCCTTCAGGAGTCGTGTCTGACATCCCGCAGTCTTGCATTGCAACCACACAGCGGTGTTGCACCTCCCAGCTGGAGTCGGCACCTCTGGGAGCTCATCCTCAGGACTTGCTTTCAGCATTTAAAGGGAGTCTCCATGTACTAACAGCCCCCATATACAAGATTTAAACACACATGCAGACCCCAAGAACAGTTACTATTGGTTAGTATTAGAGTTCAGTGTTAAAACCGCACTCTACATAAACTACAGCTTTAGTGGATTAGTTTTAATCCCCAGGCTCATGTAGTGTGAACATCGATATCCTTCCAGTACAGCATTCTATGCAAACTGGCCACCTACTTCCATTCAGCTTCTGAGTTTACTACCAGTTTGCACTGAATGTCCTCACTCAAAGTTATGTCATTGCAGTATCCACTACCTACCTTCAGCCTAGCGTAGATGTTCACATTGCAGCTTGTGGAAATTTCTGTCCCAAATGTTGGTCTCCAGAAAGTACGGATCTGATAACCAACACTAAATTCCTCTTGAACCTGCAGTATGGAAGCCCAGATTCTCATAACATGCTTTCGTATCTTACTCCCAAAGCAAGTTTCAGAAACTTAGGGAGAAAACGGAATTTCATGGCATACAGGTAGCACTTTGATATATATTAATTAGTTTCCATATCACTTTTGCTTTTTTTATCATGAGGAAATTTCTTGAAATTGTGTGAGTGTGGCTGATGGCGTGTGGTTTTGCATCTTGTCATCTTACTCATCCCTTACAAATAGGGTTTGCTTGGAAGAATTTTATTAGACCCCCACTGATTACTTTAAAACTTCAATTAAGCTGACAAATTCCAAGGCTTTTTCCCCCTCCTACCTCTAAGAACAAGCTCAACTCGTATACTTATAATTTAAGTCTTGAGCCAAGTAGCATATTGGTTAGATAGCTTTTCATCCCACCATGAGCAATTATAGCTTTTCTCACATGGCTATTAGTGCATGCAAGGCTCTTGCTGAGATCTAACCAGTACCTTGTAATTCCTTTAATTTTATTTTCATGCATCTGGGATTCCTGCCAACACTCTGCTCTTTCTGCAAAGTGCTGACACCTTAAGGGCTTTTCCTGCTTCATGTTCTCAAGGCTGCTATGTAGTCACCATATTCTAGGACTTCTTCCTTTTTCTGTTTTCTGTTTTTTTTTTTTTTCCCTAAGAATTTATTCTTCTGTATTTATTTCCATTAAATTCTGATTTCTATTCAGTATAACAAAACAGCACTTTCTGCCTTCTTCAATAAAATATGCATTGAACTCGGAGCAAAAGAACTTGAAGCAGAAGAGGTAGAGGCACCCTGCACCCTTGAGCCAGCCTTGCCTCAAACCAGGGTCACCTATGGGTCGCAGCAAGCAGAAGGGCTATATAAACCCAGCCAGTTGTCCTCCAAGAGCCAGTATAATCACATACATCTGTGTGGAATCCGAGGAACAGACATACTCAATGCAGAAAGTTAATCACGATAACACATGGGAAAAAATGGATGACCCTGGCAACTGGTGTAAAAGAAATAAATGTAATTCAATAGTGCAAAATGAAGTCATGTACTAACAAAGTTATCAGTAACAGCAATTGATAAGAGAACACCGGCAAAGCCTTCAGCAAAGTATTAAACTGCAATACTCTGCGCTGTTTCCATTCAGGAAATCCAGACAGAAGTGTGTAAATCATGTAGTGCCTGCACAGCAAGCCTGATAAACAGTAGTTCTGCGCAGCCAAGCCCTGATTTGGCACGCTGAGCTCACACTCACGGGTCTAGAACTTCTAGGTTCCAAACAGCAGAAATAGCAGGGTGCCCATCCTCAGGGAATCGCAGCCAAATGTAAAATGGCTTTCTGCTATGAAAAAAAAAAAAATGCTAGAAAGAGAAAACTGCTGGCAATTTGGGGTGAAAACAAAAACAAACAAAAAAACAAACCTAAGGTTTTTCAATCCTCTCAGAGCTGCAGTTGGTATGGCAGAAGAAAATATTACTCAAGGCATTTTAAACCATGCCATCATTGACATTAATTTTAATCTCTTTTCTATAAGGAATTGCAAGTTAGCATTAAGCATTTATAATACCTTTGCTAAAGAAGCACTTCTGAATACCATATATACTTTCCATTCTCAGAAAGTAAAATATATAGTATTGTATCTGTAGCTTTTATTGTGGTGAACGTGGACTGCAATGTTAATATTTGTCTGTGAGCACTTAAGACAATCCTGTGTGTTAGTCAGGAAAGAGGTTAACTTACAAAATGCAAGCTTCAGAAATAATGGGATAAGAAGTGTCAGAATCTGGTAGGTTTTCACAATAGCTGTCATTTAACTATGGTGATGCGTTTGCCCTTGTGCTCCTAGTCCTGTTCAGCTTGGTGATTCTGTAGTGTTTCCTAATGTGAGATGGTTTTCTCAGCCATTTCACTGCAGCTGTCTGCCATATAAAATTGACATAAATTTACTTTAGAAATGCAGCCAGTAATAACAGAGCTTTTTTTTCTCCCCCTCTCAGATGGATTGACTTCCTAGCTGGGATAGGCATGAGTGTCAATGGACCTGGGCACATACGTGACTATGAAGATTTAAAACAGGTTCCTTGCAGTGACAGGTCTAAAAGAAATTAATAGGTTATCTCCCAAATATATTATTTCACAACCTTTTTTAATAAGCATTTTGTGTGTGTGTGTGTGTGTGTGTGTGTGTGTGTGTGTGTGTGTGTGTGAATATGCTCAACACAGAAATTCTTAGCCTGCCTCACAAAACCCGAAAGCACCCAAATATTCTACTGATGAGAAATAGTAGGGAGACACCTGAACAGAAAATGGAAGTCCTAACCACAGGGCCATAACCATTGCTTTCACAATTCAGTCTTCTATTTAATCAATTGTATTTAATCATGTACAACTAGCAAGTAATATAAAAGGCAGGTGAGCTTAGGACATAAGATAAAAGAGATAAGTAGGAACATCCTACAGGAATGTCAGTGTTTCACTTTGCAGAAAGGAAAAAAAAAGAATGTTTTCAACACCTGACAGTACATTTTGTTTCCTTATTTGTCTTGGTCTTTTCTTTCTGATTTGGCAAGTTTCACCAACCTACTCCAAGCAATAATTTGCACATTATGCTTATTCATAAGACTTCCTGATTGCTCAATTAACAAATAATCACCACTTATGTTTGGTTGACAGCATCGTGCTGGAATCTAGCCCATCACAGTTGTTTAAGGCACGGCATATCCTAAGCTTAAGCGTGAGGCAGAAACATCATGAAATTCCTCTCAGGAATTTTCTCTTTGTTTTTCTGTAACTGGGTTAGGTTTGCCTCTTACTGCACATTAAAACAGTTTGAAATCTGGACTGCACACATAGAGGATTATAAAACAGAAGACTGTAAAGCGTTTCTGATTTCCCTTATGAGCCCCTGCAATTCTGAATTCAAAATCAAATATTTGTACAGACAAACCATCAATATCCTAGTCATCCTATATTTTCATCCCACAATGTAATGCTTTGTGTTAGATTTAGTGAAGTAGACTCCGAAATATTTATTACTTTCCTTTTCCATGAAAGGAGAAGACAGAGGACCAGAAAGACATGTGTCTCCAGTCTTAAAGATGACACCAGATAAAGCAGCAAGAAACATGCGGTCCATCTAATCAGGCAAAAGCATTTGATTCATCTCTGAAGTGCACCAGCCAGGATCAGAGCCCACCCATGTGCAAAACGTTAGCCAGCACTGATCTTTCAACATCTTTGCATGAAAACAGAGGAGTTCCTTCCTAACTCTCACAGACAATCAGCTTATCTTTGGGGACCAAAGGTTTCTCTTTAGGACAGCTTGCAGAATTGAAAATGTTACAAATGTAAATCATTTTACATGGAGAAAAAAATCCAGGTTCAGCAACCCCAAAATCCAGGTTCAGCAAAAAGCAAATCTTGACCGCAGACTAGAAGTAAATCTATTCTTCTCTGCCCACTTCTGCCAGTAATTCAAAGGTAAGTTGCTTAATAATAGCAATAAGAACAAATAGACAACAGTCAATAAAATATGCTTCTGCTTTCCATTTGTGTCCTTGTGAGTATAAATAGCATTAAGGTAAAAGCGTTCATACCATGCCACAGAAATTAAGTATGCATTTTCCCATTCAATTGAAAATCCCAGCCTAAAACAAACCAAGAACCCTCAAATCAATGAATTCTAATAACAGTCTGTTACCAGTTAGTCAAAACACTGTCTTCCAATTCGAAGTTTAGGGTTTGATATCCATTAGACTGATCTAGTACTCTGAAGGAGCTCAAAACAAGAGAACAAAGCAGATCAAGACCTCCTTTAATACGGGAATGATTAATCGTTTTAAGTGATTTCACTCCCACCTCCTCACGGTGGATCTTAGCAGTGATCAACACGCCTTGCAGCAGGCTAACAGCAGGGTACCTGTAGGCAGCCCTCTGCGTTTGCAAGATTCCACCATCACCACCCCTCAATTAGGCTAGCAAACTAATTTAGTTATAAACAGAGAAGCTGCCTTTAGGCTTCAGTGCAAGTGAGCCACAGTTATAATGGTCACCATCTCCTTCACTCTCCAACCTCTACCTGCTATTTTCAAAACTCAGCACTAGCGGGGAAAAAAAAGAAAAAGAAAAAAGTGAACTTATCATTAAAGATGGTCTCTCCCTATCACACTGAACACTTATCGCAGTGTAAATAATGGATGATAGGCAGTTCTGCCCTTGAAACCCAGATGAAGTAATATTGCAAATTCATGCAGTATTCTCCTCTTTCAAGTGCGCCAGTGAACTCCACAGAGATCTTTCAAGGCACGGCTGTGTTACTTCAGCAGTCTCTCTAGAGGTCTCAAATTTATTTTTCATTTTCTTCCAGAGACACAGGTGTCAGTAAGTGGCAGCACACAAGATATCAACCAGAACTTCGTGAATACGCAATTAAGTGGCCGCAGCCTTCTAATTCAACGAGTAAATAAGACTCCCTTCGGACATTAAAGGAGGGTAAGCTACTTACATCTTGCAATAACCTTGCAAAATTTTATTAAGATTTTTTTTCATTGCTTTCCTGTTTATGCTACAGGAAAATGCTAGTAAAACTCCAGAATTAGTGTATTTAATTTCCTGCAATTAAATGCAGAACAGCAGAGATCCATCAAGGGTCATTTTCGACCCGACAGAAGTTACTGTCTTGATTTAACCGGTGCCAACAAGGCACTGGATGGGTTCAGTGAATGCACATGCAAGGCAACTGCAAGACTGCTTAAAAAAAATATTGTTTAGTTTTTTTTCCCTCCCCCCAATTAAAATTAGCATTTAAAAGCTAAGTCAAAGCCCTTGAAATTCAGTGAAACAATCCCTTTTGAGTTCAGTATTCCTCAGGTGAGTCTTCTAGAGAGAACACTGGAAGATAAATAAGACTTATGAAGGATGGTTTTGATTGAAAATGAAATCTTCAAGAGAAGATGAACAGAAAAGGGATTGAGTAAATTTCAATCTACTTTGGCATTGGTTTATATGAGTTACAGTAAATTATACTGTCAGAAATGAAATTAATAATGGTAAGAGACTTCAAAATAAATGATTTAAAAGAAGCTACTTAAGAAATATCATTAAGGCACCTCCTGCCATGAACACCTGCTAGAGACTCTGTACCATGCACTTCTGAACACTTGAGTTCGGAAACATTATTTCTGTGCTAATTAGCAAGCTTTGGTCTGGGATATCAGGTGTGAAAAACCTAGCATTTGAGATTTTCAGCTATGTTTTCTTAAGCAACATACATCTTCACACAATTCAGTTTAAGGAGTAATAATTTTTACTGTCATGTGCAGAGAAGAGCTATAGGAAGTCCATATAGAGAGAGAGATGAGATTTACTTCATTTCTCTTTGTTTCAGAGACTCAAAATCCTTCTATTAGAAACTGAGGCTAAGCAGAGATTTTCAGCAAAAACAAAAACATTAACAGTGAAGTATTACCCTAATTTTTGATTCTCTAGTCAAGCACATTAACTTCTATAAGACTGAACACACACCGCATATTTAGATTCCAAGACTTAATTTCTTGAGGACATAATTAATAGCTGAATGCAAAATATATTGAGTTTTTGGTAACCCTGCTTCAGGAAAAGAATATTCTGGAGTAATATTATTATATCTTGGTTTTAAATTGACCAGACTGCTGAACTACTAAGAATTGAACCCAGAGGGAAGGAGCAATGCTGAAGAAGACAGAGACAATAAATATACATCAAATAGAGTCTGTGTCCTGTTTCAAGCAAGAGACAGATGCAGACTTACAACTTTTGTTCTAACAGACACTTTTCTAAGATTTCATGAGTTTGTTTTACACTAAAGGCACTGAAACATACCATAATAACTTNCTGTTTCAACCAAGAGACAGATGCAGACTTACAACAGCAGTACAGATTTAAGATACTTTTGTTCTAACGGACACTTTTCTAAGATTTCATGAGTTTGTTTTACACTAAAGGCACTGAAACATACCATAATAACTTAAAATAAAAATTTTCTTCCTTATTACATTACAATGCCCATTTCTTGAGTAAGTACTTCCTTTGGAAAGTTGGAGTAAATTCCCAGCAAAAGTGTATCCATAAAACTTGAACTAGACGGGCATTACATGAGTTCCTGGAGATATCCGTGTAACCAACACAGCCACAGCAGAGGTGTGAGGTCCACCCAGGATATTTTTCTCCTGGAGTTGGGCACAGCTATGACACAGCTGAGAGAAGGTCTAGGCCCCTAGACCTGATCTTAAATGGAGTCCCTGGGCCAGGGGCAAAGTGTGTAGAGGAAACTCAGATGAAGCTGCTCAGGGCATATAAGGCCTCCCGCTGGCATCAGGGCCCTGCCAATACCCTTTAAAAGTCCAGGTGAATGTGTTTCAGAAATGAAATGAATTAAGGAGTTGCAGTCTTCTCCAATTTGCTCTTTATCAGCTTACAGGAAAGCTGCCCCGCTTGTCAGGCTGCCCAGGAGGGAACTGGTAAGGGGATGACAAGAGCTTGGCTGGGCCGAAGTGAGCTGTGTTGGCAGAGCTCTATGGAAAAGCTTTTACAGCACCTGCTTCCTATTGTGCTTGGCTCTAGCTACCAGGGCCAGTTAAACTATTTTTTACATATAACTGAAATAGTATGTTTGTTTAAAATAATTAAAGAAGGAGAATAAGCCCACAGGAGTATCAAGAAAACAAAACATACCTAGCAAGATATTATTATGAATTTATACAAATAAATAAAAAAATATTCAAGAGTGAGATCTAAATTCCCCTGGCGCAATCTACTATGTAGCATCTGGGAAAATTTTAGAAACGTTGTAGGGAAGACTTAATAAACAAGTTACTTGAAATAATGGCATTTTATACCCTCTCTGGACCCATGGGTATATTCTGCTCCCTAAGAGTAAGGTCAAAAACATGATCTGTCTCAGAAAAAGCAAGCAAGGCTCTGGTCTTGTATGAGTGACTTCAGTCAATTCATTCCCTCTTGCCTGCTTAAAATCTTGCCTACACTATCTTTCTCCTTTAATTGCTATTACTCACTAGGATCAGCTGCAGGGTTCCTGTTCTCTTTCCCAGTCCTCAGCCACTTCATTTACATTCTGTTTTTCCTCCTGCATCTTGATGTGCTCAATTTTAGTCCAAACATTCCTGCTCATAGACATTCCTCTCAGGATCCCATTACAGACTACCAACACCCAGATAGCCCATTTAGTCTCTGTCTTCACATATTATGAGATTGCAAATGGAAGGGATTAGAGGACACTTTAGGCAGCAAAGAGCAAAAGTAAATACCTATTTAGGTGTGAATCTGCACTGGACGTGGCTACTCTGCTGTGCAGATATGCTCAAAGAGATGGCTGGATGGCATTTGGATGCAACAGTGCAACGAGAGGGCTTATTACTTTGGGAGGAGTTACAAGTTTGCTCCATGTAATAAAGTGTAGTGAAGACATGCCACTTTCACTGCAATACACTAATGCAGCAATAGGGGTGGAAAAACACTTCTATATTTATAGGGTCTATTACTTTTTTAGGCCTCTGTGAAATCATCATGGAGAAAAAAACATGGAAATATGGTATATTTCTAGCTCTGTCCATCTTAGCCATCTTAGCTTAGCCTGACACTACCTCTTTTGGGCAGTCAAAGCATTCTGATTTACGAGAAAATTATTTTTCAATGAGGAAGGCAGAAGCAAACAGAACTGTTAAGCACTTTTGCTGCAATAACAGCTCTAATTATTTGTCCCCATTATTATTTATCATTGACAGACTTAAGAATAGTGTTTATAAGCTATTATATTATCTGTCCTCTCCAATAATCCCAGTGAAATGTTGCTAACTCAGCTTTTGGGTACATGACAGAAAAAAATATGCTTACCAGAGTAATGTTATCATTAATTATTATAATTAATGCAAATTATGCAGAACCATTGCAACTCAATTACCAAAGAGATAACAACCTTTGAACTGAAAATGCAGAAGTAAATGCAGAAGTTCAACTTGTAATCTTTAATTGTGGTAGACAGAATGCTGAGCAGAGTGTTTAGATTTTGGTTCTGAATGTATAAAATGCTATTATATGGAATTTCTCTTAAAGATATGTACAGGATGTATTTTGCTTTAGACTTTTTTTAAAAAGTAGTAGAGAATAAAGAGAAAAAGTAGGAGAAAATAATGGGTGAGCTGTGTCCCAATTCTAATGAGCGAACTAACTTCTCCCTGTTTTATATTCATAAAGTAAAAAAAAAAAAAAGAAAAAAAACACAATTCTTATAAAATGCCTTCTGCTTCATAAACCCAAAGCTTCTTAAACCACGTCTAACATGTCAGTTTTTTGATGTGGAAACGTGCCTGCAATCTTAAATTAAATCCAATCTGACTTTCAGTTTTAATTAAGGGGACAGAAGCTTTTTTTAAAAAAAAAAAAAACCTATTTGTAATACAGATTCTATAATATCCATGCAAGAACTGTAATTTTTTGTACAATCACAATCCAGTCACAAAGTTCATGAAAAAGTTCCAGAGTTATTGAAGTAAAACCATTTTGGCTTTTACTTCAGTGAACCAGAAATTCACCATTTATATCCAGATCTAAGATGAGGGGTTCCGTTTACTTCCAAGCATTTGGATACCAAACTCCCCCTACGTCTTAGTCCTTATTCCTGCAAAACGTAGGATCTGGCTAAATTTTAGGGAGTAAACCAAACATTTCAGGACATTTGAAAAGTCAGCTTTTAAACACGAGACTTATTTTTACCTCCTGAACTAACAATTGTGAAGCAACCTGTTTAAGAGAAAGGTATTTTTAATTTTAAACAGTGCATGATCTTGAGTGTGCAGGTTTATGCAAATGTTATGTATCTAATATAACAGTGAAAGATCCCATGCATTTCTTTTATGAATCCTGCACAGCTCTCCAATTCAATTATATTGTTCAGCAGTCTGTCTCAAATATGAGTTATGTGTGGTATTTAAAAAGGAAGCAATTCACACGTTCATTTACTTTGCTCTACTGAGATAGTCTTCTTCGGAAGAAAGAGTAGCGAGAGTGTTTCATACTAAACTTCGTATATTTACATTTTAAAAGATGAGACTTGTCCTGGCTTCAGACATCTTATATAATTGCATTGCATCAAATGGGAGAAATCAAAGATATTTCTCTGAAGGGAGTTGATATTTAAACTCGCCTAGCAATCTAGTTGCTTGATTGCTTGCCACGTACTACATATACTTTATCGTATATATTGTATATATACTAGATACTTTTTTCTATAATTCAGAAGATTATTTGCTTTAAAAGTAGATTGGAATACATTAGGTTTAAGATGGCTCTTGTCAATTAAAAGTGCAGTTGCTGTTTATCTGAAGAGCATAAATCAAAGCTTTACTGTTTTTTAAAGCATGTGTGATGATGATCAGATACTATAAAATGCCAGATAACCTAAAACGCCAACAGCTGTGAATATTAAAAAAAAACTCTTTGGAGCAGCAGCAAAGGCCAAATAAAAGAATGTTGATAGTAAAGTATTCCTATCTAGAGAAGAGTATACATTTCTGGTAATGTATTTTTCTACGTGAAATACAGTATAGATAGGTATATAAGTAGGAGGTACATGTAAAAAATAGATTTGTGCTTGGCATGTGTGTCTGTTCAGAAATAGGTCACTTCCCAGATCCATCTCTAAGTGACGTAGAGACAATGTTACTGACTGCAGGCCAAACCAAGAGACTGCATTTGTCAGCAGATGCTGGAAAATACATCAACTTTATAATTTCTTTTCATATATTAAATATTGCATATATTGCCATATATTGCCATATATTAAATATTGGCCATATATTAAATATTGGCAGAAGTTAAAAACTTGCCGATTTTACATGCCCCCCTAACAAAAAAAAATCACCAATTCAGCCCTCAAAGACCCGAGGCCAGCTTAAAGCTCAGCAAATACAGAAAGGGCTTCCCTCATGGTAGGAAAGAGAGATACCCCTCTCAGAAGCCACAGGGAGCATCTTCAACCGCTTCTACAGCCCCCAAGAGGTAACCAGTGCACTGTATCTCCAAACCAAGGCCATGCAGCAGCAGCTTAGGCCTGATGCAGAGCCCTGTTCCCAAGGTTCATTTTGTCCACGTCACACACGAAACCCTCTAGCCTTTTCCTTGAAATGAGCTGCTGGTGACTTGGGCAGAAAGGGTTTGGCTGTATGAGATCAAAGACTGAACTACCTCCACTCCTGAGATGCTTCTTGTGCACCAAGAAACCCAGAGCAACGACACAGCCTTCAGATGGTTCTGTGGGTCTTTTTTTCCCCACATACCATGCTGACTTACAGACTGCGATGTTAGCATATACATTAGTATAGAGTACATTGGTATCCTCTTGTGGCAGGTGTCAGCAGATGGCACTGTTACACGCAGGTCGAGGTATTTTCCCTGAACACACAAGTTTCATTTCTAGAAGAGACAGTTGTCACCCTTGAGGAGAAGTTCGGCATTTTGATGACTAAGAAAATTCCCTGCTTAGGCAGTCCCTGTTTAGAATTACTTCCAGACACAGAAACATTCCCTGAAGGCCAAGTATCTTGGAGCACTGACCTGCATGTTGCTCTGGCCACGCCAGGGCGCAGCTCTCCTGCTCGGGAAGGGCCTCGTTGTGCCTCGGCAGCCGCCTCTGCCTCTCTTCCCCTTCAGGTCCCAAGAGCCATCGATGGGCTCGTGAGGCGGCGGCATCAGCTGAAATGCGGAAAGGAAATTAAATGACTCTGTAGAAATTTGGGCCTTTGATTCTAAGAGTTTTTGATTAATCTGAAGGGCCTTCCGATTTTCATATCCAGGGGATGAACTGATTCAGTTACTCCTGATTATACAGGCGTGTGCTTCTCTCAGGCACTGTTATCCGTATTTATTTTGAAATATGTAAACATTTATATTTGGCCATTCTTTTATTCCATTTATAAAACCATCTTTACATAAGCTCATGAGCTCAATCCTATTTTAATTTTAGATTTCCCTTTAGTTGTCATTACTTGGCAGCACAGCTAGATCCTGCTAACCATGAGCAACATGGAGACGATGCTTGGGCCTAGGCCAGAACTCTAAATATTTAGCTTCTGCCACTGTCTACATCTATTGTCTTAATAAATGTGATTTCTTTGTTTTTGTGCCCATGACTCAGTGCAAACTAGCCAGTGGATGTGGTAACCTCAGCAAGCCGTGATCACAGATAAGGTGACCTGATCTCAATGGGGCAGAGCCAGAGCTCAGTGACTAACACCCTTACAAACATGTGCATCTATTTGCAGCCTTCACCAATTTAACTGCAGTCAGATTTTTGATTCATGCGGAGCAATAAAATTATTCTGGACAGCTGCATTAAAGGAAATGAGTACAGGTCATGCATAACATCAGTCATGTTTTAAGAACGCTTGTTTATGACCTTTTAAAATCAGTTGCCTGTAAACCAGATTATAACACTACACCCTTCATATGATATTCCTAACAGCAAAGTTGGTACACTTAAAAAAAAAAAAAAAAAAAAGTCTTCCCTGTTTTCTAGTGAAGGAGGGAAGGAGGTATTTTTCTAAGGTTCTTAGGATTCTCCTGATTTGGAAAAGTTTGCTCTTTTGCAGCACTTAGGTCCATACACTTTTCTTATTTTTCATTTGTTGTGGATTTTTTTCTAAAAAAAATCGGGTTGTGCTTGGTAGGAAGACACTCCATTAACTGAATCTGTTCACTTCTGCACTGACTGGTGGAGCCCAATTCAAAATGAGTGCAAGTGACAGTAAATTCCAATGGAATTATCCATCAACTTCACATTTGATTTCTTTTTTATATATATATAGTAGCAAACACTTAGCTGGCGTGCTACAGAGGGTCAGTCCTGACTTCTCAGACTGTGTTTTTGATAAACACAGCGCTATCCTTAGAGGCTTGGCAACTGCACAGTTTTCCCATATCTCTTTCTTCCGTTGCCTGATCATGGAAACTGCAGATTCAGTATTGCATCGTAATATCGGTATCTTTGATGGAGTGAGTGTATTTGTAACAGGCAGATAACAAAAACACAAAAATGTTTCAGGGTAAAGTGATAGTAACAAGTTAAGAAAAAAAAACTACTGCCATGTTTTTTGCAGTGTTTCTCCTTGAAGAATCAGTAATATTCCACATGAAATGAAATTCAGCCAACAGATAAAATATTAATTTTTCTGAGCATAATCTGTCATGAGGTGAACCTTGTTTATTTTGTATTTTCCCTTCCTGCAAGTTTTGATACTGAGAAGCAGTATGTGTAAAACCAAGGATTAAAACTGTGGTCCCCAAATTCAGGTGGTAAAAAACCACTGCTGTCCTCCTTGCTTAAAATAAAATATTTAATGAAGTCACTGGCAGCTTCAGAGGATTTCTGGCCTACTACTATACCACAATAAGGTTGTCATAGAAACAAGATGAGGTTCAGGATCATTTGGTGTTTTATGAAGGCATTTTAAGGCTATTTTGTATACAGAAAAAAAAAGTGAACACTAAGGTCCAACTTTTCCCATTTTCCAATTAAACGAGTCAATGCCAGCAACTCAAATTTCTTTTTCAATTTTGTCTCTGAAAGTAAAGTAATATATAAGGATGAGCAAACATTACTGTTATCACCTAATGCTATTCTTTACTATGATTTAAATTCTGCAGTGTAACATACGTGACAATAAAAAGAATAGCTGATTCAATTCAAGATTGATTGGTGGATTTCTGTCAATTTGCAATAAAGAATCATGAAAAAAAACATCAAGAATAAACTATAGATAGATTTCTTGCAGAAGTGATTTCCACATTATCTTGACTTTATTAATAAAAAAAAATCCTGTAGATTTTAACATATAGTAGGACTTTTTGTTCAATTAGAATATTGTTTAAAAATAATTCATTAGCTCAGGAAGACAAGGGCAGAAAATGAAAAGATATAGAGGTCTACTCAAATACCTGATGTTAAGATATAACTGTTGCTGAGGTAATGGAATAAGGCCCAATGTGGACAGACTTGAAATAAGTTTCAAAGAAATGGTGTTATGAAATTTCTTGGGAGTAAAAGAGCAGTCATTCAGGCACACCTTGCCTCCTATATTTACATGTACCACAGAGGAATATTAAGACAGACACACGTAATGTAAATAAGACTCATGCCCATGCATGTAAACACTTGTGTAATTTTTTCTTTATGTATGAAGAGACAAAAGAAATACACGCAAGTATATTCTTTACAGAGATTCACAGTCTCAACGTTTATAAACTGACAATGAATTAAACTGTCTCTGTAAGATGTCTCTTTGATTAGATAGAAAGAACTATGACTTCAGTAGAAAGGAAAATTATTTAAGTAAAATGACTGAGAGAGATTTTTACCTCAGACAGAGGTTCAACCTGACTGAGATTTTAAATCTGATCTTTGATAAAACAGTCTGATATTTTATATAGAATTAGGCTCTTCTTGTTCTGAATAGAAATGCCTTATTACAAAGTCTTAATACTGTGGCAACGTATTTTTCATGATTCACACTAATGGATGTTCACGAGAGCAAAAGGATTAAAATACCACCCGAGGAAACAATGTCAGATGCAAATAAAGGATTTTTTTCTTTCTTCTTTCTTTAAAAAAGAAAAAAAAAAAACCCTCTTTTCTGTCACTGCAACATTAGCAACAGTAAGTAGTGGAGATACTAAACAGTAGCAAAATAGAAGTGTGCATTTTGTTTAAAAAAACACAAATAAAAGCTCTATAAAGGGTGTAAGTAAAAAATGAAAACATGACTTTATATTATTTATATATTAAAAATTTCTAAATCAGTCAAATTTCTAGTGCTTAAAAAGGCACTTTCTTCATGATGTTTTTGCAGCATCCACAGTTCCTTGGCAGCATCCAGACTGCTGCCAAGGAACATTTATAGCACTATTCTCCAGTGTACATTTTCTTAGATGACACATAATCCAGTGTGTCATTTACAAAATCAAAAATAACCTCATTACATTATGCTAATTTGTGTGTGTGTGTGCAATATAAGGACAGAAATTGTCCCTAGAGTATTTATAGATTCTCAGCTAACAAGCAGCGTATCGTTTAAAATGATCTCTTTTTATTCTAATAAATATAACATCTACAAGATCATCTTGTATTAATTTTTAAATGATCTTGTTCATTCTGCTCGTAGTTACTGCAGGAAAATCCTGTTACCCATGCAAAAAGTGAAATTATTTGCAAATTCTCTTAAGGTTGCTACCTCTACTTGAATGTGAAAAGGCACTTCAACATTGGGGTTGCAACTAGCACGTGTCAGTCTTACTGAATTCCTTTAGGACCCACTATGTGGCTCCTGAGACTTCTACTGAATTCTCTGTGATTCATTTCATAATGTGTGTGTATGTTGGAACTCTGTAATTAGTTTTACCAAGTGTACTAGTTCACTGGTTTTGTGCACGTGCTTTCATAAACCGAGAATTCATGCCTATTGCCTCTTTGTCCCTTTAATATCTTTATTCTGAGCTGTAAATATACATATATTTACATATACATATATCCTCATCATTTTCCTAATTAGAAAAACTTCGTGTTAGCTGTATTTCACTGGGTAAATGGACTCTCTGAAAGCCCAGGGATATAAATAAGTTCAAGTAGAAAATATTCTAGCAGAGAAAGACACTGAGTGAGGAACTTGGTCAAGCTCCATCCTAACACCCAGCGAGGTTTCTCTCTCAACTTTTGTAACATTTGGCAAACATGACTGCAGCTGCCTATATTTAGTATTTCTTTTCTCCTTTGTGCTACATTTATATTTGTCCGACGCAAACCTTGCTGAACCTTTCTCTTTAACTTCTGGTTATAATGGTCCTGTTCTTCCCTTGTAGATGGAATCTAAATGGGATCTTTTTTGTATCTTTTTACTTTTTGTTTTTGCTATTTTAATGTTTGATCTCCTTTGCCAATGCATTGCACTGTAACAACAATGCTGTCCTGTAGATGCAAGGACATCTGCAGAACATCAGTCAATTGAAATTAAATGTTTGGATTTTTTGCTTTAAATTTTTAGAACTTTTTCCCTCTATAAATATTGCTTCAGCATTTTAAGGACTCAGTGAATTCTTTGGATGTGCACTTAGCCTCAGAAAAAGACCGTGTCCTTGGGATTCACTGAACTGGGTTTACTATGGCAGAGTTGGAAATGATAAAGTTGGATCATCAATGCTGTGCTCTGAGAGCTATGTAGAACTGATGGGGAAGTTGTGGGGATTTATTGTCAAGAGTTGTACTGCAAAAAGATGAGCCTGCTCGATGCTACCTGCCATCCCAGGTAGGCAATCCCACCTTTTCATCTGTCTTCCACCTCCAGTTTTTCTCTTTTGCCTCTATACTGCATTAACATTTGTGGCCATACTGATGGGCCTTTATCATACCCAATGGTTTGCAGTAATTAGTCTGTGCTTTATTCATGCTAATAAGGCTTCTTTTTAAAATGAAAAGTCTATCCCCAAAATTACATTGGGCCTGACATATCTGTGCTCTATGCCAACCTGCTTTCCCAGGCCTTGTTTCAGGACCACAATAAAAAAAAATGTTGGAGGAAGCCCAAATAACCTATCTGTTATGACTCCTCTGCCTTTTTGCTTTCCATTAGAACCATTTTTATTAAAATCGCCTCCTTGTGAGAGAATTGTTTCCCTGTTTCCAGTGTGCACATCAAATGACATCCATGTCACACACATGCAGTAAATAGAGAATGCACACAAAACCCACATCTGCTGATGCTAATTTGGCCACCTATTTTGTTGAAGTAGTTTGTTCCATTGAAACAAATGAAAGGAATGGCAATATAATTAACAAAACCCTTTACACAACTTCTATTTTCTTGCGTTTGCTGAAGTATCTGCAGCTAAAGCTGGCCACTCTGTGAGTGGGAAATGATAAATTCTGAGAGAGCAGTGGAAATCCAATGCCTTTACCTTAAGTATGCACAATATGTGAAATACATCTTAACTTCAAAACCTACGGAAACCTCTGTAGATGACAAGCTGAGCAAAGGATTTCATGACTAGCACCACAAAATACTACATATTTAAGGGAGAGAGGATTATTTATGTGTATTCTAGTCTTCCATATGGAATGTGCCTAAACTGAAAGGAAGATAAAATAAGGAAAACAAAAACAACAACAAAAGGAATAAGACAGTAGGACAGAAAAGTCGATTACGCAAACTCATCAATTTGCATAATATACAGACCTAACGCTTTAAGATTCCAGTTGTCCTGCAGGACAAGTTATTAAAGTGTCAGCAGTTGTTTTCCTTTTCATTCTGCCTCATTATATCTCACAAAAGAGTTAGCGATGCAAACAAGCATGAAGAAAAACTTTGTACTTCCTATTACCATATTGCTTGCCAGTTGTTCAAAGCACCAAAGGAAATCAGGAGTTTCATTGCTCTCCTGAAAAATATGCCCTCTTCCCTCCAATTTCAAGGTACTCACAGATATGAATCATGTATATGAAAGAACATTTTTTCTTTTAATAAAAGTTGATACCAAGATGTTTTCCCCCTATCTTTTGTTAAATTTTAAAAAGTTATAACTAAAACAGATTAAGGTCTAAAGGTGCTCAAATATAAACAAGGCGCATAATTATTTCATGAATTGTATTTTTACTATTTTTGTTAGCCACTGTTGTACTTGAAGGTCTTTCATTACGGACTGCTTACAGGCTTTCATTGAAATATGTGTGTGTGGCAGGGAAATTAGAAAGATATATCATAAATTTTGTTGGGGAACATAAAAGATTATAATAAAATTGTTTTCAATATCACTATGATTTAAAGCTTTTACAGATTGCTAAACTTGGGAAAAGTAGCCCTGACTTCAATAAGTTCATGAAATGGAAGTAAAACTTGATATTTCTGATTACCCATTACCTATTCTGTCACTATACCACCCTCTTGTTTTTCTGACACAGATGTATGACAGCTGTAAAGGCAGTGTGCTATCGACTATGTGAGAGTTCTGCATATTAGGCCAGTTTTCAATTTCCTCCTCTTTTTTTTTTTTTTTTTTTAATAAAAGGCAAGACTATCTAAGTGCTTCTTGACCAGTGCAGAAGATGCTAAAATTTGAATCACCGAATAGCCTAGATCCGGTCCCAAAATATAACGCACTTAGGAGTTTCACTTTTTAGCACTTGAGACTGCTACTATACTTTGTTTAGACTGGACCATATATTTTATGTCACAAAAATTTTATGCATCTTATGAATTTTTATTCAATAAGACTTGTCTCCATTACAGACAAGATAGATTTGTAAAAACGGTTTTACTTTTGCAGCAATCAAACCAAGAACATACGGGTTGATAAAATGGATAAAAAGAAAAGGAAACACTAAAAGAGACAAAATACTAATGAAATTTGATATAAAACCCTCTATTGGAATTAAGTTCTCTTTTACAGAGAACAGACAGATAAAAGGCATAATTAAGTAAGGCTAAAAAGAGAAGATAATATCCTAGTCTTCCATTATAGCTTAATAATACACAGTGTGCATTAGAGAAAAACCTAGGAACTCAGAATAATCTGGAACTGTACCAGTACTGAGGACTGAATCCAGACACAACAAAATAGAACTGTATCGTCCTGAGGAAGCATCATGGATAGTCCTTCACACAGAGATGAATTACAGCCTCTGCCACACTGCATGGAGAAACACTCAAAAATGGAAAGACTTGCTGACCTGATTTGGCTAGCTGGCCAAGCTGAGAAATACTCACCAGCCCCGAGGAACTTGACACGCAGATACAGTTTGGTCCTGCAAACTGGATTTTCAGCACTGACATTTTTCAAAGTGGCTGTCATCAGATGTTGGCACCAAATACTGAAAATTAAATATTTAAATTGGTGAAGAGTATTCCGGGGAAATCGACAGGTAATGGCAGCAAAGCGTGCTTTAATTTAAACATATTTTTAATGTTTAAACACTCAGAGCATCACCTGAATATTTCAGAAACGTAAAGTAAATTCAGTTCATTTTCTAAAGATCTCCTCATGCCTGCTTACTGGATCTTATTTCCATTTTAGCCAACCCACCATCTGCTCTACATCACAAGTGCCCAGAATCACTTTTTGCCTTATGTTTTGCAGGTAGGCCTCATGCTTATTCTCCCAGTTTCTTAATATTTTGATGCCTGTTAGGTAACTCTTAATCTACCTAATACACTGGGTATTTTGTCAGCTTTCTGTGGTTCATGCTTACAGTAACTGCTCTAAAGCTGTTCAAAAGAGCCTGTTGAGGCCTCCAACATCTAAACTATCCCTTTCCGCCTCCTTGTCAAATCTCTCATAGATTATCTGCCCAAGAGAAGCTCGGGAAGCTAAGATTGATTTGCTGCTCTTTAGAAGGCTAAATGACCTGACGCTACCTGCGGTCCCAGGGAGCACAATCTCGAGTATTAATTGTGTGATCTTAGTCATCTCTTTGGTGCAAAGCTCTACAGGAATCCAGAAAAGAAATAATGCATATGGGACATGGGGAAGGAGAGAGACGGGAGTATGTTAACATATAAACTAATACACAATTTGATATTGATTGATATTAGAATTATTAGACACTAGAATTGATATTAGAACCTGAAAATATGCTCAGAAGTCAAAACCGGACCAGCTAATTCTCTGTTGAGCCTGAGCCATTACCTTCTACTGTCAACAGCTGGTTTTCCTGTTATTCAGAAGCAGAATGAATTTCTGCTGCTCTGCAGTGATACTGACATTTTTTCTTAGCTGCTGTGTCCTACGTGTCTCATCGTAAGGAAAAAATGTTATTTTATGGGATTCTAGAAGGAAGTGCAGCTACTGATGAGTGGTCTGTGAAGCTACTGAAGATTCAGATAATAAGGGAGTGTTATTTGGCTGCAGTGATTTCCAGTGTGCATACCAATGCCTTAATCCTAATTATTAACTATAACCTTCCATGAGAGAATAACTACCTTCCATCAATATGTCTAGACATGAAGATATTTGGGTACCTAACTTGAATGGTGAGGGGATAAGGGAGCTAAGCATTTTAATGACTTTGAAATCTGAGTTTAAGGATATAACAAAGCTGCCTGTATTGAGCTATAAATTAGTTTTTGCAATGCTTCTTTTGGAAGAACAAGGAAAAGTAGAAAAAACAATGCTTGGAATAAGGTTTGATTTCTTAGTGGCCTGCATGCTTTCATTTTCCTGAGGTTTAACAGGAGAACAGCACAGCAGCCTTTAACAGGAAGGGAAAAATGTTATATCTGATTTAAGCTCCAGGGTGAATTTGTCATGACGGAATGTTATTAGAACTTGTTATTTGGGCAACATATTGGGGTTAGTGATCCTATTTGCAAAAGGTATCGTGGGAACTTTTACAGATCAAGGCTGATATAGACTGCACAGAACTGATCTGAACTGATGCACACCAGCTGGCTCAACACACAGCACAAGCAGTGGCTCAAGTGCTCCCTAAAATCACCCCGAGACAGCAGATGAGAAACACAGGAGGGAATAGTTTGCAGTTCCTAAGACAGCTGGCATTTAAATATTGACACATTTTAATCATGTTTAGTTTGGAAATAGTTTCTGTCCTGATGGTGTAATGAAGGGCCATTCATGACACCGTCACTAGCTCAGCGATATCCAAATGGTATCAATGCAGTGGTATCTGAGATATATATATATATATGTATATGGTATCAGATACATATGTACAGGCACAGGTGTTCTGCCTATGCTTAACAGCCCTTCTAGGAAGCCTAACGCATTTCCTTATAAACGACTTGCTTCCTTGGGAGGATAAAGGCACTGACTATGCAGTCCCTGGATTTTTCCTGTGATCTATCTTTTCCTTTTACCATAAAAGTGGAAACATCCAGCTTGCACACACCTGTGGTGACCAATAATTAGTATTTTCCTGTCACATTGTTGATTTCTACATAAGTCAGCCAAAATGCTGCCATACAGAGTTCCATACAGTCAGCTACATTGATTTCTTATTTGGCCACCTATTGTTGACTGTTGATTGATGTTCTCTTACAACTCATAATTTATGTTGCTATACTACCTCTCGATGCAGTGCTCTTAGCCATACTTTTCCTTTTTTTTTTTTTTTTTTTTTTTTTTTTTTTTTTTTNGGCAAAAAAGAAAAGCAATTTACACCCTGCCTGAAGTACAGGTGAAGCCATAGGATAACCCTGCCATCCACCCCCACAAAATGTAAACTACTTTACCCAGCTTGCAGGCATTTGTGAACTCCTGATTCACAGAAAATCCTCACCATCTTTAAAGTTCTCAGGCCAAAGCAGCTAGAGGAACTGTAGGGTGCTGAAGGTATGTAAGGACCTTTCCCCGGGTTTTGAATGTTTTGAATGAGTTTTGCATTTCCTCTGCATGCTCTAATTCCCTGGTAGATAAGCAGACCCCAAAGGATCTGCAGGAGGTGCCCATGCATGGGAATTGCATCCATGCATGAATTTAAAGTAAAATGCAATTTCACATGAAGATATTTTACTTTCACGATATATTTTAACTTTATATGGATTGTGCAAAATTCCCTTCTCTTCCACAACTGCTAAATACCCTTCCCAATTAACGTTGGCCGAGTAATTTATTTACTCTTTTGTCATCATTATGTTACGTAGAAACTAGTCTGCTAAACCATAAGTGACAAGAGAAAGTAGTATTTCCGGATATTTTTCTTGTGTAGTTTACAGAAAATATGGCAAATCCTTTTCTCAAAGAGCTTAGGTGCCCTTTTGAAATATTGATCCTGTATATAATAATATATGACTACATCTCACAGTTTGCTCCCGGGTTCTCAGTGCCTGGTTTAAGGAGAGTAAAAGCTGTTTCAACATCCCAAGCCACAGAGCAGCTGTTAGAAAATTGTTTTTTCCCAACTGAACCTACACTGAAGTAGAAATAATTCTATCCAAATTCTGAGCACAACATAACACATTTGCACATTTTATTTATAAAGAAGGTTAATTACATTGCTCTGTTAGCAAGACCTGCTTGGATGCTGTAGCCAGAAAGCATAAATGATTTTAAAGACTGCATCAAGGGAGTGGATTTTTTTCCTCTAGGGTTGCTTCTAAGTCTTTTGTGCTCAGCCAAGCAATGAGAGATGCACACATATCTGCTGTGATTATATTCAGAATCCCCAGAAGTCTGAACCTGAAGGAATGTCAGACAAAACTCAGTAACGAGTGAATTTTGATGCCAGAACTGAAACAAAACAAGCAACATCATAGTTTTATAAACTTGAAGTTAATAAAATTCCAGGAAAACCATAACTATGCATTCCAGCTCTTTACCTTTTCCAGTTAATAAGTTCATGCATTATTCAGGCTGATTATCTCCTAATAATTACAATTTGAAACAGCCGGATAGATGACTTTTCGTAGAGAATATTAATAGAGCAAAAGCGATACAAGGATATTCATTATTTGTTCATACAGCACATTAAACTATATTGTTGACTATAGTGTTATTGCTGACAAATAATGATCCTTTGCTGCTTACCGTTATCATGCGATAATTATGCGAGGCAGAGGATGATAATTCTACCTGGCATTAGTGGGAGTACCAACTAATTAGGGCCTGTTTACTCCAGACCACATAGTGGAGGGCGCGCTGCAGCCACCACTTTCGATGCGAGGCCAGCGGTTGCCCCCAGCGTTTGTACAAGATGCCTGTAAGAATTCCAGAAATACTACAGACCCGTGGGATGCGGCCATCTAAGGGAACTAGGGGGTAAATGGGAGGCTTATTCTCACTGATAGCTGTGCAAACACCAATTATCTCCTTGGTGCCCCTACATCACACCTCTGATAAGATTCTTCACTGTCAAAGAATTTGTAGGAACTTTTCACAGGCAAGGAATTTTCCTGAATTGAATGATCGATTACAAAAGAGCAATTTTAACACCTAGGAGAGCTGGCTTGCTACTAATTCAATGCGAGAAGAGAAAGATTCAGAATGGTACAAGCCTGTTGGTCACATCTACAAAGCTATGTTCTCTCTGTTTGGGCTCTTAGCAAGATGAAGACCTTAATGAAATTCCAGAATTATGAAGAGTAATCCCATTGATTAAGGGGGTGTTTCACCCTCAGCACTGACTTTTCAAAGTACTTCTGAAATAGCCTCCAACCCTCTTCCATACACTAAGCAAGTAGCAGGATAGTTACAGAAAGTTCCCGTTTATGATACACATTTTTTTTTTTTTAAGCAAATACATGAATAAACTCTCATCAGTTAACTCCTTTTGACTGAAGCTAATCATTTTGATTATATGTAGCTAGTTTTAAATATAGGATTTAACTCTATGGCTGCTTAATGCTATCAAAATCCTGTGGTATAGATGTGATACTCGGCAGATCTGCACTGCCTCATCTATCCTGATGAGCTTTATGCTGCATTTTGTGATGCATTTATTTATTTGAAATTGAGAAGCGGTGCCTGATACAAAACAACAGGGTGTCTGAGACAGAAAGAATAAATAGTCCAAGAAAACTATTTGATATAAACAACAAGAGTCAATCATTGGAGAGCCCACATAAGCCAAATCAAAAAGCTGTGTTCTATAAATGCATTTCACCCACATAAGTGATAATATTCTTATATTTTAAGCAACAGTAAATCAGCCTGTCAGAATGTATAATCTGATCCTTAATAAAAGCATTCACCAAGAAAACCACGTGTTTTTCTACATATAAATTGCTTACAATTTGAGCTGTGTTGACCCACTAACTTTTATTTTTCTTTTAAAGTATACTTGATTTTTACAGTACAGTTCTGCAATAACAAAACAAAACCAGAAAAAAACACTCAATAAATAAAGGCAAAAAAATGGCAAATGCTCCTGTTTTTTAATCCCTCATGTCAGAATACTCCTTCCTGTTAAGGAAAAACGGCTAGTGACTCAATCAAGAAAAAAAAACAAACAAAAAAACCACACCACTCAAAACCACTTTAAAGTGAAATGTAATAATGCAAACCAGGCCCCCAACTCAAAACAAGCAACGCCTTCTCTCCAACCAAGCCCCCCACATCACCCTGGTGATGTGTCCCACATCTATCAGGCACCAATTTAAGACCAGAGGTGCTCCTTGGGCAAGTGCGCAGGGCACAATTCCAAGTTCCTTTTAAGAGCTGTATGAACACAGCACATGCAACAGCCAAGAGACAGAAACACGTCATTCCTTTCCCAATGATAAAGTGGGCATTTTTTTCTTGTGTGCTTATCCCCAGTGTTGGTTCCTTACTGTTTACTGAAATATGGCCTGTTTCTGAGGCAGAAGATCCTGTAGAGAGGACGGTGACATTTGCTTGTTCTCTACAGCTTTGCCCTGCTACAAGGGCTCTGATAAAGGCCAGCAGCACTACTGCTAACTAGTAGGGCTCAGTACAGACTGTCACACTAACGGAAGCGCTCTTTAATTTGGATTTCCAAACTTGACTTAAACAGCAAGAGGACCACAATTATTTATATTAATAATACACTACTTATGTGGCTTCAGAATATACAATCAAATTAATAACTTTATAGGATAAACTTGCATTTTAGATTATAATTCATTTAAAAAGTTTATGGCTCCTTGCAACAATTTTATAATAGTAAGGAGAGATACTTCTCTCTTCTCGCATTTCAGAGCTCCTTTTGTCAAGGACACAAGTGTTTTCAGGTTGCCTGTTTTTTTTTTCTTGGGATTACTCTGGCCCTGTGATAACGTGACACATGGCTACAGTCATGACCTCTATTGCAAGAGCAAACTAATTTACAGCAAGCTCCAGTTACCAACAGTTTTCGTTAACTGTGGTTAGAGATATGTTTTTGAAAAACAAAAGGGAATTAAGAAGTATCTTAGCCTTGAAGATAAACTGAAATGCTGAAATAGATGAAAAACAACTCTCATTTTTGTTAATGAATTACAAAATAATTCTATTGCTGTGAAATTTCAACTATCCAAACACTAGTTATTTAGAGGAAAACAATGAATAGATATGCAAAGTCATAGAAGCTGGAGATTTGAGGAATTCAATGGCAATATGAATTACAGTCCTCTGTATCCGACAGATCTTTTTATTTTATTTTTCATGTGTCACTCAAAACTTTTCAAAACCACAGCAGCAAAACATGTTGTACCATCTCCAGTTCACAAAAGCCCTGTAGAAGATGTTTAAGTTAATAAGTCTTAATCAGAAATTTGTGTACAACAACTGTAAGTGCTTTCTTAAATCAGGGACATGTTTGTACATAAACCGATTAAAAAATTCACTTTGTTCTGCTCATATATTATAGACATTAAAATACTTAAGTGGAGGACTACAAATAGGAAACATGGGTGACTACTTAACTCATAACTGCTTTTGCAAAACTATATTATCCTAAAATCAAGAAGCTAATTGAATTTACAGTTTCTTATTTCAAAGAAAAGAAACAAGGTATGTAATTGGCATAGGAAGTGAGGCATCTAAAAGAAAACATAATTAAGCAGAAATCTGAGCACAGACCCTTCACTTTTCACCTCTCAGGTCACCAAGCGCTTCATAATTCATAGAGACATTTGCAAAGTCACTTACACTAAACAGATGTAAACACTATTTACATGTGGTTGCATCTCGAACTTTCATTAACACTCAGAACAACAGAGAATCCAGTGCTAAGTTCCTCACTTAGCAAGTCAGACTGAATCACTCCGTGAAATCAGTGTCCCGGACTCTTCCTTTCAGGAGACCAAAGCACCACTGAGAGGTGGCACTTACTGCTTAGTAAGCCTCCCTATCATTTTCTTTTTACGATACAGATAAAAGCAATATTTATAAAGGTTTTTAATAGATATAGCTATTGAATTTACACAAAAATTAAAAATGCTCTCTGAACATTTTCATAATTTCTATTTATGGAAGCCAGGTAATACATACAGAAAATTCAATTAATGTTATCCTTGTTTCTCTAATTAAACTTCTCTAATTGCATTTGCAAGCTTGAACTATGTATTACTGTAGATGTTAGTACAGTGAAATGTTAGCCTTTTCACTAATCAAAACACACAAGAGTGATTATGAACCAGAATTTGCTCATTAATTTCAACAGAAGCTTAACCTGACTCTTTGGTAAATACCTTGCATGTTAAAATGTACAAATAACTTTCCTTATCTTTGTAAACATAACTGGAAATATGGATGACTGCATCTGCAGCGCTTAAAATTAACATCTCCAGAGTGCTACACGTGGTTTGTTTAGTTAATTGATTTTCACATTCTTACCAATTTATGCTTATTTATCAATTCATGCAATGCAAATGCTGACCAGTACTTCCAAAGAGCATTCGTAATTCACATAGTTTCTCTGATTTAAAGAAAATGGTGAGCATCACTGATTGCACTTCAAAGAACGCACTGCCAGTCACACAACTTAATCCTTGATCATACAAAGCAGTTTAAAAAGCAAACTGTAATTATAATGGCCTAGAAATTCATAGTATGGTTGCTTGAAATTAGTAACGCATTCAAACCAACTGCCCTGAAACACTACCACTTAAAAGTAGGCATAAAATTTTGCGCTTCTAAGCCAGAAAAAAGAGAAATGAACCCAGACCACCAGTATAACAGGAACACAGGGGAAGATCAATCATAAAAACATCTGGAAGTGAAAGAGAAGGAAAGGAAATTCAAAGTTCAGTTTAAATTTAACTTAGTTAAACTTCCAATATAAAAATGGGGTGAGGAATACCAGGGATCTAATAACTTTTGTGCAAGTCATCTAGCACTTACTGCAATAAAAATAATATCTAACCTAAATGACCTTTTTTATTCAAAACACCTTTTCCAAAACTTCATTCAGTTTTCTTCTAAGTCCTTTACAGTTTGCCAAGAATGAAACATGTTGCTGAAGTCAAGGATTTTTCTTTAACTGAGGCAGCTCTGTTTGAATTTCTCCATTTTGCCCCAGTTGGTGCAAAACCTAAGAATGCCGGTAGTCCCCCTCGCCCGGGATCCATTTACAGTGGGTGCCGAAAACCTGAGCACACTAATTGCTCCCTTGGATAAATTTTCTTCTACCAGAACAGCCAAGAGGAAAAAAAACCTTCCCTCCTACGCAACTATACACCTACTGAAAAGGTTGCAGAATGAACAGAAATTAAAAAATGAACATATGGTAACAAATACCCTACATGTGAAGAAAAAATTGAAAACACCCCAGTAACACTGTGCAACAGAACAGAAACAGATTCTACAAAACCTTTTCAGTCAGATTCTTGTTACGTTGGCAAACAGCACGGCGGGTTAAGAAACAGATTTGCATTTTAATAGGTATTTTCCAGTCTTAAAACAGAATGCTTCCGCGTGTTACTTTAAAATATCTTTTCTTATATAAAGGCATGTTGTATTTTTAATGGGAGGCTCAGTGGAAGCATCTCCTGCTAGGAAGCGCTTGCCCACCATCTGTTTGGTGGCAAGCGTGCCGCACGCACCGCGGGGCCGGGAGCTGAGCCTTGTTTACATTTCTGCACGACAAACGCCCTCCGCAGAGCAGCAGTTCATTTCCTCTTTTATTTCCATCTCGCTCCTAGCAAAACTTGGCCTGCTTCAGATCTGCCTAGCATCTGACAACAGCTCAAGTTTCCCAAGAGTGATTTCCGCCTGCTTCATCTGAAGTGCAAGGCGGGTAAGAGATTAAAAGGGATTATAATTTATTAATCTTGAGAACAATTTCCAAAACCAATCTTTGTTCCCAGAGTTACAGATGGCAGCCCGTCCTCGGGCCGGAGCCGCACGCAGCAGCACTGCCCCTGCACGAGTGCCACCTTCTGAAGACAGGAGATTATTTTCACCTACAGCCACTCGGAGCAGTCTAAAAGCCGACCCTTGCACCAAGCCAAGGGAGGCATCCTCTATTTCCTTGCAGGGCTCTTTTCAAAAGTGAATAGTCCGTGGACTATTTTTTCTGAGGTATTACTCCTGGCCACTTTAGGTACAGAAAAGGATACAGCAAGGGATAAAGTAAAATAGAGCAATTTCCTCCTTGTTCTGAAGACAAGGAAAAATGCTTTTGGCATTTCAGAGGAGAGAGCGCGAGAAGCTTGGAATCGCATGTACTTAATTATTTGCTCTCTTGGCGCGGTAGACTAGAAACCCGAAAGGGCGCTGCTCGCTGGATGACCGCGCCGGAGCACAAGTTCCAGCTCCACAGGATGCAGACGGGGGATGAGGCTTGGGGGAAGCCTCTCCAGCCTCCGCACCAACCCTCTCCCGCTCGCTCGCGTGAACAGTGCGCAGGAGGCAGAGCGCGGAGGCCCNCTCTCTTGGTGCGGTAGACTAGAAACCCAAAAGGGCGCTGCTCGCTGGATGACCGTGCCGGAGCACAAGCTCCAGCTCCACAGGATGCAGATGGGGGATGAGGCGTGGGGGAAGCCCCTGCAGCCGCTCCTCCGCACCAACCCTCTCCCGCTCGCTCGCGTGAACAGTGCGCAGGAGGCAGAGCGCGGAGGCCCACGGCTCCCGTGCAGGGATGATCACATCCAAATGCAGTATTTTTACACAGTATCATCTGCAAAGGCAAAATGGCTTTACATATTTTGCATATAAGCAGTATGTACTTAATATTCTTATTTTCTGGTGTGGGCAATGGTACCTCATGGAGTGATAAAAATAAATAACCACCCCAATGCTGGCGATAGTATTGCTTGTATCTGTGGGGTGAGTCTTACCATCCTGAGCCAGTATTGTCCCAGGAAACAACACATTTGAAAGAATCTTCCTTCTACTGCAGGAAGATTTTTTATTTATGTATTTCTGCAGTACTGACTGAAGGAATAATACATTAGGCTTCTGTTCTGGAACCTATAGTAACTCCTAGGTCTTTCTAATGTTTGTAAATATAAAATATTCTTATAGTGAGAATCTGAAATGGAAAACAGACAGATAACCATCCTATTAATCTTAGTTTTCAGGTGAAAATTACCCATTGTGTTCTACTAATAGGGCACATTCTTATCTCCACATTTTAGTTTTATTTCTGATTTAAGATACACTTATGATATCAGCCTTTTTAATGTTGTAAGCTAAAGTCTATATAAAGCAAAAATAATAAAAATACAAGACTCCTATACTATCTACCTGATCTGTGCAACAAAGCCGTCCTCTAGTACTCATTTTTTGCCCATAGCAGAGTGAAATGCCTTTGTAATAACTGATCCTGCTCTGCACAAAGCCCTTTTAGAAAATGGGAGTTCGGGTATGGTTGAAAGGAAAAAAAATCAGACATAGATGAGTTTTCAAGCAGTTACTGGTAGAATATGAGCTAGTTTGAGGGGTGAAAGGTAACAGTCTGAGTCACAGGGCTGAGCACAGGCCCAATCTCTGCTTTCAAACCTGCTCATCAGAGCAAAAAGCAATATTCCATACGAGAAGCTGGATCTGGGCAGTGTGGTTGTCAAGAAGCCTGTGCTATGTGGTCTGAGAGACAGACATTGCATCTTAGCCTGCTTATTTAGCAGTACAGATACAACTCAAGCAACAGGACAAGAGCTGTATTGTAAATGTAGCAGAGAGGAAATCTTGATGTTGAACGGGAGTGCCACTGTGTTTTGTTGTAAGCTGAAAATGATATCCTGCAAAAAAGATCTAATCAGGTTCAAAACATAGCTATGAAGCCTTCCAAGACAGAGCAGATGGATCGAGTCCTTGTAAAGTCATTGCTCAGAGTCCTGCAATGAGGTAAAATTTTAAAACTTAATATAGTGTGCTAGTATGTTCACCCTTGCATATGAAACTGCCATTTTTGGGTGCGTTAACATTTCGATACATGGGGCTCACTCACCACAGCTCTGAAGGGAAAGTTTTACGCTGAGGGGGCAGTCACAGTGGCATCACCCTCTCTCCAGACATCCTCTTCGCCGCTGACACCAGCAGAATCTCTCTTGGACACAAGCGTTCCCATTATCAGACTCCTGCTTTGCAATTGCCGTACTTTGAAAAGTTGATTTCTAGAAAGGCTATCTCCCTGTGCTTTTTATCAGAAATAAATTATTCACTTAGAAAGGATAATTTTACTTCATTATAACAACAAAGACTTTTTTATCAATTACTACTATTTATTTAATTAATTGTTTGAACCCTGTCATATCCCTAATTTCAAGAGAATACTCAGAGAGTGACAAACTAATGAGGACTGTCACAGGCCACTATAATTAGAGACAATTTTCAGAGTGCTGTGTAGGCAATACTAGCTATAATATCATTCATAATTCATTAAAACTTAAAACTTCAAGTGAATATGAAACTGCTGTATGCGCAAATCTGCCCGAAAGGCTGCATGCAAGAAGAGATAGGAACGTGTTCTACTTGTATGATAATTTCCCTTTTATTCAACTGACCTAATTTTTTTGTCTTTCTTATGATATGATTACTTTCCTAGCACAATTTTCAAAGCTATGATCAATTTGAATGAAAAATGATCATGACTAGATGTTCCAATTCAATGTTTCTACAAGATAATAAAGTGAAGGTAACAGTGGTTTGGTACATTATATGAGCATTAAAGCTTTGAATAGCTGAAAATGATTTTTTTAAAGAAATAAAGTGCTGCCTCATTTTCATGTCTGAAATACAGCTAATTAAATATCATTACTATTTTTAAATCACTTAAATTTCAAGAAATTCTCAGTACACTCTCAGCTGCATTCCAAATAAAGTAGTTATTTTATA
The DNA here is from genome assembly GCA_013389825.1 of Crypturellus undulatus. Classification (NCBI taxonomy): domain Eukaryota; kingdom Metazoa; phylum Chordata; class Aves; order Tinamiformes; family Tinamidae; genus Crypturellus; species Crypturellus undulatus. The sequence goes on from VWPW01022482.1 coordinate 403,932, forward strand.
TCAATATGGCTTTTGATTACCTGGTCTTAATGCCTTTTTTTTTTTAACTGTTTTTTTATGCTCAGAACAAATATTATTATTTTACAGGGCTTACTTAGTCTTAGCAGAAGTTTTGTTAACAAAACTAAATATTTGAGTAATCTGCATCAGTAATGTTTTGACCTGAGATCTTACCTGTGGGCTTTCAGCTTCGGACAATTCTCACAGATACTGTTAATACTACATTTTGATATTTCTTGGAAATAACCACAAGATTGGAACAAATAGACTAGTACTTGTTTGGAGATGAAATGAATTGTACCTGCATTTCTGTTTGTTTTTTTACTTCTAGCAAGTGGTCTGTCAAGTCTGTGGTGATTTGAATTCAACTAACTAAAATCTTTATTCTGAGACCAAAAAATAGATTTTGCTCTCTTTTCACCTTCTCCAATATCTATTACAATTTAAGGGAGAGCTTTCAACAGGAAAAATAATAATAAAAAAACAATCATAGCCACAGAAAGCTCAGCCAAGAACACTTAACGGGCCCCCCTCCGCTGCGGCCCCAGCTCACAAAATCCCCAGGACAAGGGCAGAGCCAAAGACTGCGGCCAACAAGCTAAATCCCCTGCCGAGCAACACCCGCGGGTTTCTTGTGCGGAAACACGGGTTTTATCACACCACCACGGTTTGACTTCTGTGGATCTACTGCTGCAGAGTTTACTCGGTTTTGCAGCAAGTCACAACATCTAGCACTAGAGACTAATGCGAAAAACTGGCTTTGGTACTGAAAACTTTATGGGCTTGCTCTGACTGCAGGCACTTATAAGTTTATGTCTTGAGCGAACAATGTGCAAGTGATGAAATCCCACTGAGATTTCTATGCATTGATACTGGATGTACAAGTGAGAGACACCTCCCTTTCCTGGTCAGCCATCCCAGCACATAGTGGAATCGCTCCTCTGCTTCACGGGCCAGGGGCCCGCGCTTTCAGCAGCGCATCTCCCGAATGCAGTAAGCGGGGCTACTTCGCGGTAATTTTTATTTGGATGTCATTGGGTATTTTGGGCAAGTGCAGACTGGAACTGGTAGGGAAACAGCTGCAATGCTTGCATGGAGCCTTCCTGTACGTGATGCAGATGTTGGCAGTTCTGGAGTCAGGGCTAGCTGGCATGTTCCAAACCTCTGGAAAGGCAGGTTGCATTTTACTCAAGCCCCTAATTCTACAAAGCAGATTTCTTTGCAAATTTGTGTTGCCTTAAAGGCACTCAGAATTTTAACTAACCAATTGAGAAGGAACCTTTAATCAAAGGAATTTAATGAGTACATCTGCCTTTTTTTAAAAAAAAAAAAAAAAGAAAAGAAAAACACTGTCCATGATTTCTTTTTCTTCCAAACACTATGCTATGTCCTTTCATAGTTTGAGAGAGACCTCTTTTTTCAGACAGGCATTACATTTTAGATGAACTGTGTTCACATCCCATCCCTCTGGGCCCATGTTTGAGATCCAGAGGTACCAGCAGGTATTTTTAGCTACTTCAGACTTAGCCTTTTATTGTAAAGCCATCTTAAATATGTTAATAGGCTAAAAAGCCTATAATACAACTGAAGGTTCCACTATCAAAACTAAATTATTTTTCTTGTGATTTACCCTTTGCAATTCATTTTCTGTTGCTTTAGCTAAGATTTTTGTTCAGTCTCATTTGATATCCCAGACCTACATTTCATTATAATCATATTGCTCTTTCCTAGTGTGGAATTACATTGTCATCCGCTTTTGTGACACCACTTGCACAACACTAGAGCAAAAAAAGGTTGCCTTCAGATTTTTTACTCAGAATTTTTGAGATATTTGATAATCTTGAGAAAGAAATTACAGATGGGATAAAATGTTTAAGTAATATGCAATAAAATGTATTTACTCTAAGCCTGCTAGAAAGACTCTTTTAAAAGTCATTATCCTCAATATTTTAAGGAGCATAGTCTGCAGCTTTAAAGTAAGGTTCCACATAGAATAAGTTAAAATCATTACATAGAGATTTATTTGAAATACTGCATGCTCCACTGAACCAGCATGAGCTCCCAAGCTGGATAGAAGGAACGACTGCCAATTGTCATCTTATCTCCTCTACACGCGGAAGATGGATGAATTTCACAGTTTGCAGCTTAGAACTCTCAAACTGTTTCATTTACCGATTTTTCTCTTCTCCTAATCAGATGCAGAACAATGTTTAGCCACTATTTACTCATAATCACCACAGTTCTATCCATTGGAAGAAAATGATTATTTTTATTTCCCCTTCAGCAGTTTTCCCTCGCAAACACCGACTTCAAAACTAGCCTCATTGGGATACAAACACCTTCAGCAATAACGATAGTTTAAGTCCTCCATGGAAACTTGATCTGAGTCAGCAGAAGGCCAACACACTATTACAAAATATATTATTAAGGGGAGAATATGTTATTATGGTCCATCTGTATGGCATTCAGAGATATATTTACTTAATCATCTCAACTGAAAAGTTTTTCTAAATAATTTTAAGAAGCCCTAGCAAATATTTTAACATGGCAACTCGGAATTCAGAGCAACCTGTAGTCATAAACTTTTTTTTTCTTCTTTTAAATCTTCCTAGCACTCTGGTAGCAGGACACTGTCACACCTTTGAGGGGGAACTCGGAACTGTAGTTCCATCTGTGCATTTCTTTCCCTTCAGAAAGGATGTGGCACTCTGCCTTCATCTTCTTAGTAAAAATAGATGTAAAAGGCATTTAAAAAGTTGACCTCTTGTCTTATCTGAAGCTATTTACTACTTTTTCTTAACCTTTTAATGGCCATATATTAGCACATACTTCCCTGTAATCACTGTTTTATTAAATTAAATCCACAATAAGTATTTGTGCTCTTCCAAAGATGGAAAAATTTCTAATGCAAATGAAATTGTTACACAGTTGTGTATTCAAGTCATATATTTCTTACTTTCTTCCCATAAAAAAGACCATATTACTTCTGTTAATCTGAGCTACTATGCTGACGGTAGTTTGTTTAATTTACAGTGTAATGTTCCTGAATTTCCAGTTCCTGAATTTCCACCTTAAACAAGTGTTACCATCAAATACTTCTTTCCTCCATCTAACAAAATTTGTTTCTAACCCATAATCCTGCTTTCAAAGGTAAATTGTCAAAGAATTCAATCACTTATATCCTGCAATATCTCAGTCTAGTCTAACGCTGACAGAGGCAAAACAGATAAACTCAGTGAATAACTACTATCAAAAAAATAAAGGGCAGGAGGGAGGGATGCCGATAAGGATTTCCACTGAACACGTAGCCATTGAAAAAGTTTGTTTCTGAAATTCTTCCTAAACATCCTTGTGAGATAAAAACTGTAAAACTTATGGCTACTGCCTTTAATGTAAAATGACAATCTATAAGGAAACAGCTGTTTGACCCTCTTAGATACAGGTTACTCTATCGAATCAAATGCGCCCCATCATCTTATCTGAAGGACGACCTTGCTGCGAGCAGCAATAAAACGTTTTGTTGTAGGGAAGCTGCTTGATCAGCCTAAGGGACCTCACCACGTAACAGACAGCAGGCTCGGGCATTTTGGAGGACTATGGGAAGTATGAAGCATTTTCCCACATTCAATACCTGCTTCTCTGACACAGCAAGATCAAAGGTATCAAGGACCCTAATAGTTAACTGTGGTAAACAAGAAAGGAGATGAACAGGAGAACTTTTCAGTAATCAGACAGTTAAAAAGAAAATGTTGGAGCAAAGGGAGGAGGTGAAGAACTGTGCTATGGAGCTCCATTAAGTAGTGTTGATCCTGTATTTAGCTTCACAAACAACAGAAAGAAACAGCAGTTAAATTACTGCTCGCAAAATGATGCCTCTCTTCTTTATAGTTATCATCATTATTCATGCATGTAATGTTTACTGGTGGTAAACATTCAAAGGTGCATAAATGTTTGCAGCATATTCACAGCCTTTGCTTTGAATGTCCATATGACTGTGGGGTACAATTAGAAACACAGTACTCCAAAACACAGGGCTACAGGTTTTATCAGATGCTTAGGAAGCCTAACAATATTCACCCAATAAATTGATCCTGTCACCTTGCGGGCAAGGAACCTTTTATCTGTCAGGAAGAACATTAATCATTATTAAAAATCTCCCTCAAACTGAATCCTACAGCACAGTGCTCAACTGTGAGAAAGGATTTGAACTGCCTGTTGCAAAAAACATTATATTGATTTTCTTAGCGCAATTCAAAACTACAGATATATAAAATAAAGCTTCTTTTGAGGCTCTGAGACCACAGATGTCACCAGTGATGCAATTAGAGCCAGTCCAGTACACCGGATGATTCCTGCCCTACCCTAGGAGACTCTCAGAACAGACTGAGTCCACCTCACTGGTCTAAGGGATGGCCAGTTAACCACATAGACCTTTGGTTTCACTCAATGATAGGGCTAAAGACCAACTTGTTCCACTCTATCACCCAGATACCTCAACACCAGTTTCTGTTTCCTTTTTGTATTTCACAGGAATTACTTATTTAGGAATTTTTCCCCCTCCTTGTGTTCTAGTGATATGTTTGGTAGCCCGAATCTATTATAAAGAACACAATTGCTCAGAAAGCTCCACTTGGACAAGACCAGACTTCAAAAATAGGACCATATATTACACAATGTTTCTGATGATCTTATTCTTACTGATGTCAATAACAATTTTTGAACTTGTAAGCAACCTGTGTACTAATAACACAATACCTTTGAAATTACACACTGGGGAAAATCCCCAATTCCTAAGTCTCCATGCTTTTACTTCTATGTAAAGGATGCTGTTCTGCAGTACAACTTTATATGCTGCATGAAGCTACTTAACCCAGGCACTGTTATGCTGCTTATGGCTGCAAAATTTCTTTGCTGCGCTCTGCTCTGCCGCAGGTAACCTAAGACAGGCAAACTCATTACAGGAACCCCAGGGGCATCTGAAAAAGGGACAGATCTTACACTTTTCTTAGGTATNGCTACTTAATCCAGGCACTGTTATGCTGTTTATGGCTGCAAAATTTCTTTGCTGTGCTCTGCTCTGTAACCTAAGACAATCAAACTCATTACAGGAACCCCAGGGGCATCTGAAAAAGGGACAGATCTTACACTTTTCTTAGGTATCAACCCTACAAGCAGGGGCTACCTTATACACGTGTTTGAAAAAATTTGCCAAGGGGTATTTATGAAGTAAAAGCAAATTATGACAGTAAGGAGCATTAGCATCCCAAGTGCTCTTTAAAATTCACCTGAGAACTAAAGAGAACTAAATATGCAAGTCTTTCTTAAGCACTGGCCAAAAACTAGCCACCACTTTTGTCATTTTCTGAAGTTTATCGAAGACTATACCTTACAGGAAAGCAATAAAGTGGGATTTTCTTTCTATTATAAAAGTTCAATATATCAAGCACAAAGTAAATGTGTGGATTCATTTAAAGACTGAAAAATACCATTACAAAAAAAAGCTCTGAGTAAACAGCAGAAAGCCATTATCAGCCAGAGTACTTAGTTTTCAAAATCAACTTGAACACAATAACACACATCATCTTACAAAACTTGTTTCTGGTGAAATTTTGTTTCTGGTTCACTTAAACTTGTAAAGTGAATTTCAAGTGCAATGCAAATGAGAAACATTTAATTTTTCATTTGTTTTAAACATTAAAAGGAAAAACTTTTGCCAAATTACTTAGCCCTCTATTTTTAATTTGGAGAAAATGAACAAAATATACAGACAATCTACAAAATTCATTACTATGGCAGGTCAAATATTTCTCTGAAATTCAATTACAGAGAATTGATTTGGGCAACTTACTATTTGATAAGCTACAAATAATTTTAATTAATGAACCAGCTTTATCAATTATTAGGTTTATGCCACATTTTGCTTTTTCAGCTCACGTTCTATCTAAGCATTTTTACTCCGTGCCTCATTATTTGCTATCTAAGCACCAATTTTAGAAAGCAGTTTTAAAAGCAATACAATTTTGCTCAATTGCTCACAATGATAGGAATATGCACTTTTAAAATGAGAGTGATTACAAATTGCTTCCAAGGTAGCAAAGCACAGCAGCTCAGGAGCTCCCCTAGAACAGTCTTCTCTACATTCACTCCAGAGATCTCTACTTTTGTGCCAATTACAAAGTTGTCGGCTACTGAACTTTAACAAATGCAACCTGGATTCTGTTTTATAGACTTCGTAAGGCATTTTGTGCTTATTTTAGAAGTTAAAATTATAAAACTGATAAAATGAAATTTATAAAATGGTCAATCACTCTACACTATTTTCCTCTGGTATCTTTAAAAATAAGTTGAAGTGGGATGTACTGGATTTGCAGAAATTGGCAAATATCACTGAAACCCAATAGATATCAAGTGATAAATTTGTAAACTAACCAAAACTAGAGTCTTAAAGAATATGCTGAATCTCAAATGAATTCAAGTAGTGTTTTTCAAATATTCATTGAATTTCACCAACACGATTCCTATACATAAAGTTTCTCCGAGATACTATTTGCTTTGCTTTAGAATGACAAAATACTAGCAAGGGCTACTCCCCTGCCAGATGTTCTTCCTCATTTAATCTTCTCCACAATGTCTAACTTCGCTCAAGACCATATCATTGCAAAAGGAAAAAAAAGTTAGAACAGAGAGGGCTGAACTGTTGTGCCAGTTTTACAGAGGCACAAAGAAGACAGAGATTAACTGCAAAGTTCAGGAGTTGCTACTTTAATCTTCGAATGGGTCTATGCTTGCGAAGTAGCTCTACATTACAAATTGCAATTTACAAAAATACTGGCAAACTAAAATTTTCAACGCTCTCTGTCTTGAAAGGGTATGATTTAGTGATTAGGTATGATTATATAATAATATCCCTTTCAAAGAAAAAAGATACAGAAATACTTGTTGATGATATTCCTTAGACTTACAAAAATAAGTATGTTGCAGTGTAAAAGTCTAGGAAACTGCAATTAAATGGGACATTTTAAGTCAAAGTCATTAGGCTCTAGCAGCTCTTGTTTTTCTCTTGACAGAATTTATTGGACATATAGCAAGTTTGAATAAAACTGTGAGGTTAAAATGTAGATGAAGAAAACAAGGCTGGCAGGGTCGAATTACTGAAACAGAGGGAGTACCAGAGTACCTATTAGCGCTCTGTATATGTTACAGGAACATACTCCAAATCATAATTTGCTGTTTTGTTTAACGTATTTATGTTTCCAGCTGGTCAGGGATGGGCTCAAGACAAGCTCTTCTTTGTGTGGGAGTGAACGAACCCACTGAGTTCAGTAGCTGAGCTACTAAACATCATTTTGTGATTTTAACTCATTGGTTCTAATTTCATGCCATTCTTGTTGCATTTCAACACTTGGGACTTGTCTGTTGTGAAAAAGCTGCTATGAAATACTTAAATTCCACACAACTCCAAGTTCAGGGTGCTGTGGGAGGCACTGAAGTGCCCTCTGTATGACCACGGCTCTAAGGCCCTGCACACTGCTGACAATGGGAAGAACATTTTGCAGGAATATTGCAGGACATCTGCCAGGCCTCCACGTTGCTTAATGTTGCTTTTTTCTTCAAAGACAGCATTGATTTGGGGAGCAGAATTCTTTCCTCAGAGCGGCAGACAAATACATGTCTAACAGCTGGNATGAAATACCTGAACTCCACACAACTCAAAGCTCAGGGTGCTGTGGGAGGCACTGACACTCTGACACTCTGTGTGACCACGGCTCTAAGGCCCTGCACACTGCTGACAACGGGAAGAACATTTTGCAGGAATATTGCAGGACATCTGCCAGGCCTCCACGTTGCTTAATGTTGCTTTTTTCTTCAAAGACAGCATTGATTTGGGGAGCAGAATTCTTTCCTCAGAGCGGCAGACAAATACATGTCTAACAGCTGGCCCCCTTCATGTGCAGTGGCTTCAGGAATTTCCTATTGATTTCATATTTGCACATATAGATTTCAGTCTTTTATGTGAGTCCAAAAAGATTTCCTTATTATAGGCTGTTTAAAGGGAATTTTCTTTTTAAGGACAGCAAGCCATGCATGATGCCTATACACAGGTGGTCTTGGAAATTTTTCTGTTCATTTACAGCCAAGTTACTTTTTATAGATCATTTGTTAAATATAAAAATCAAACATAAAATGATTGAATGTACAGTTTAGAGGAAGAGAGAACCACAAAGCATTGCTTATCTTCTCTGCAGATGTCTACAGTTTATTACAAGCTGCATTCTGCTAATCTTTACCTGCTCTTGCTCTGCTAAGTACTACAATATCTGCTCTTAAAAGAACAATATTAAGCAGCTCTTCAGGAGGGCTCTAAGGTCAGTACTAACCTGGATAACTATTAGTTTCAGGCAGTGGAAGGACACACATCCTACCTGACAATCAATCTTCAACCTTTCTATCTTCTTAAGCATCAGACTACAAAAGGCATCAGTCATATTTTCAGTTATGTGGGGCTGACCTGAAGCTATGAGAAGCTGCTGCATTTTAACTTGTACCCTGATAATATTCTNACTACAAAACGTATCAGAGTTATATTTTCGATTATGTGGGGCTGACCTGAAGCTATGAGAAGCTGCTGCATTTTAACATATACCCTGGAAATATTCTGCACCTGGTCACTATTTTGATTCACCAGTTATGAGCTATTCTATTGGGAGAAAATTCAAGACGGAGTCTTTCTACTGCCCTAAATGAAGCAGGGGGGGAAGAAAGCATTCCTTTAGGCAAGACTCAGAATGCAGGGGCAGCAATACTGCAGGATGAAACAGGTGAGGCCACCTTAGTTTAAGTACTTTTTAATAAAGTTTTAAATTTTGCATCCATTAACACAATATTTTATATGAAGCACTGCATAACATGTCGTTCCATTAATGCCAAATGTACCATGCAATTCATAATAACACTTAATAACATAAAAGCATACCTTAACTAGATCTAACAGCCCACGATTTAAATCCCTCCAGCTGCCCTGCGGAGCACGCTAAGCAGGAGGCATGAAATATGCAAATGAGATAATTAAGCTGGAGATGAGACAATTGAGGCAGATGTACATCTACGCAGAGAGATTCTGAGGATAAGCAGAAGGCCATCAGATACTTTTTCTTAAGCCTCTAAGAGCCGTGCTACAGATTTATTAAATAGGAGGAAGCTTTCAAAACAGCAGCTTCATTGCAAAGCAATTAAAATTTGCATTACACTGACTTAAGTTTTGAAAAACCATCGGACCAGAAGAGCACGCGTAGTGCCTTTGTGTGACTGCCTGAAACGGAATATACTACAACATGCTATAGGATACAAGCACACCATATACATACTGAAATATTTAACACAGCTGAAATTTTAGCTTTAAAAAATCTAGGTCTACCTAGTGTGTTTAGATGTGGTTTAATCTTTTAATTTGTTTATATGCGAGTTATAAGCTGCATCAATTTATTATGAAAAAATATTAGACCAATAGCATACTAACAATAGGGATATTAGAGCTTCTAAATGCTGGATTTGGTTCCCAGCAAAACTGGAGTCTAGTGCTTCATTTGGATTTAATTACGTTGCCACTGAAACAAGTGAGTTCTTGGAGGCAACAGCTTCCATACTCTCCTTTTAGGCTGAGCTATGCCTCCTCACACTTCTAGGTCTGGAGGTGTCTAGCTCTTTAAGATAAGACATTAAAGTGGTCTCAAATTAAAACAAAAATCCACTAATTTAGACTCTACAGTTTGCATTTTTTCCCTTGCTGCTGCTTTTATTCTGGGTTTCCTCTACCCCGAAGGCAGGCCTACCACCTGGCAACGTGCTGTTCACACCACAGCCTGCTCTCTGCCTTTTACCCAGGTTTTCAGACTGATCAAGTTTGCCATGCAGCTTATTGTGATCAGATCACACCAGAAAGCTCTTCCTTACCCAACGACTCCTCCCTATTCAATACACACAGGAAAAGTCCCCCATAGTGCCTCAAAATGAGTGAGATTAGTTTTCGGAACTTCAGGGGCCTTTGGTTCTCCCTGTTGTTGGTTCCCAGCACGGGAGGTGTAGGCTACAACCTGCCCTGCTGCCTTGAACCATTTAAAGTGTTAGCACAAACTTTCAGCAGGCCTAAATCAACACCACACACGTGACAGCAGGACCGCTGTGCTGATGCAACAGGAAGAGCAATAAATGATTTTGCTGGATATTTGTAAACACTAGAATTAGAGAGCAAGCGGAGCATGGAAGGGATGTGTAACCCTAGAAACAGTTCCATTTACACAATAAAATAGGAAATAACATGAGGGAGCAGTGAAGCTGGAGCTTATCCACTACATACTACTACTAGAGAAAAGTATCCAGTAACCTGCAGTAAACACCGCACAGCTAGAGAGAAGAGAGGGGGTATAGGAATCAGATCAGTATTTCATTAGGGACACACAAGGTTGTCACCAAACATGCCCCTATTGCTCATGGTTAGTTCCTTTTCTGCTGCTTCTATGATAAAAATCTACAGCAGTGTAATGTAATGTAATGTAATGCCATGAGTGTATCATTAACTGAGGCAGGTGCCTCTGCTAGAGCAGCCAGGAATTGCTTTCCAGGAAAGATAAACAGGTAATTTTAATAATGTTAGAGAAACCACAAGTTACAGTGCATGACCTGTTAAGCACCTTTAAAACCATACTGCTCTCCTATGTTATCATTACAGTTAAGTCAGCATTTTAATCTTCATTTGGAAGTTGACAATGTATTCACAAAAGAAGAATCTAGCTTAAAAACCCTACAGAACTACAAAAATCAAGCTACAGACCTCTAGAGTTTTCAAGCTTGCATCCTTTTGCCATTATCCAGCCATGGAGCTGAGGCTTTTATAAGCGTATATATATGTCATCACTTGTCAAAATTATGGATGATTGCAGTGATTTGAATAGTCAGTTCTTCCCCAGAAAAGTTCACAGCAAATAAGAAAACTTCCTTCAGGAGTTTTCTTCACTATTATGTGAAGACAACATTTTACAGATTTTTTCCAGTTCCTGGAAATCATCACTGCCGACTGTCTTCATTCCTGGGAGAAAAAGATATCGTCAGCAATATTCAGCAGCACCAGCCATGCTCCAAATGCTCCTTATCTTAGCAGAGATGTAATCACAGGAGATGTATTTTTGTAATATCCTTTGATCGAGACAGCATTGCTGAGCCAAGACTAATGAATTATTTCTTCTCATTTTCCTTCTATTTCTCCCTAGCCCCCATCACATGCTTTCTCCTAATGTTGACAACTTACATTAGCTTACATTTTCCTACTGCGTTTCTCTGATTTCCTATCCAGGACAGACTGGCCCTTCCAGTCCGCTGGAGACTGCTTGCTCTGGGAATGCCACCTCGCAGCACAAACCAGGAGGGTTCCTGCAAATCAAGGTGGCTCTTCTAGAGACACCCAAGGGCAATGGGTCTCCATTCTCCAAGAAGGGAGAACATTAACCGTGATGGAGTGGCTATAAAAGCAATGGGAGCCAAAGCTGGTCCCAGCCTCTGTACTCCTGAGAGGGCACAGCAACAAATGAGCAGTACGAACTTTGTGAGAACTTGGTTAATTGTGTAATTAATTATGTTTAATACTGATGCTTAAACCTGATATAGATGTTTGCATCCAGTGTGACCTTGCTTAACCTAACCTTAACTTTTATCATGGCACAATGTGCTCCTGATACGTGCAAAATGAACTAGCTGTGCCCTACCAGCACCCTTTCTTGTTGCTGCTTTGCAAACAGGCAGCACACCCTTTTCCCAGAAGTTAATGACAACACTGAATAAAATGGGGATGAAGGAGAATTAGAGCAAATAATTTGATGAGGAATTTCCTGATCTGAAGTTACACCAAAGTGCAAACTGCAAATGTCCACGCCAAAATATCGCTCACTATAGTCACCAGTTCTGAGGTCTGTTAGGATACCTCAAATGAAAACCCCTAACTGTAACTTTCCAGGAACAACTGCAGCTTTGTGCAGTGCATAGCAATACAACACAACAGAACAATTGTTAACAAAGCTTTATCTACCTTTTTAATAAGCGATCCTTCACCCATAGCAGGGGCAGAATGCTACAAAACCACAGCAGAGAGTAGCTCTGAGCAGACAGCAAAACCTGCAGCTTCCATCCATAGCTACCACCTCTCTCCAAAGTTAAATACAGAAACCACCACCAACCGTTCAACAATTTCTCTTCTGATGAGGAGCTTGAGTGACTGAGTCACCCNTACCTCAAACGAAAACCCCTAACTGTAACTTCCCAGGAACAACTACAGCTTTGTGCAGTGCACAGCAATACAACAGAACAATTGTTAACAAAGCTTTATCTACCTTTTTAATAAGCGATCCTTCACCCATAGCAGGGGCAGAATGCTACAAAACCACAGCAGAGAGTGTCTCTGAGCAGAGAACAAAACCTGCAGCTTCCGTCCATAGCTACCACCTCTCTCCAAAGTTAAATACAGAAACCACCACCAACCGTTCAACAATTTCTCTTCTGATGAGGAGCTTGAGTGACTGAGTCACCCAATTAGCCAAACTTCTCACAGCTGAAGCCCATTAGCAGCACTGCCTTCATTCTGGAGGTCTAATACAACATAGATTTTAAGTGACATTTAGGAGCTAGTCACCTCATTTAAATACAGGGGTTTACATGTGGCTGCCTAAGTGCATCATGTGCAATGATTATATATTAAGCATTATTATTATTATATATTAAGTGGTGCACAGTAATGTCCCCTTTCTAGTTGCTAAGCTGGTGACGGCTGCTACAGATTAAGTCCCCCCACTCTGTATTAAATTGTTCATTTTGGAAAATGTTAAAGTTACACTGCAAGTATTCTTAAGCTCTTTTTTTTTTTGCCCCAAATTTACAATTACAATTGTAAATTGCCTCGTGTCTGATTAAGGAGTGTATTTTACTCAATACTAGATGCCCGGGGCGAACAGCATGGAAAATTTATTGCGAGTGCAAAAAGAAATGACCATATTATTCTTCCATTTAGCTACAGGCTTGAGTTTTTTTTTTCAGAGCTGCTGAAAAGTTTTAATGACACTACAACCCATGTCCTCTTTAAAAAAAAAAAAGATAAATCAAGTTAGACCTCATTGTTCCCCCAGTAAAATAACAGGTAAGTATATTCAGATAATTTATGAGACTGAACGCACAGAACATGCATCATTTGATGATACCAAATGGGAAAACCAGGTTTACATAGCAAAGAGACATTATTAACTTCAGTTGGCACAAATTAGAAGGTTTTCTTCTTGCAGGAGCCAGTGGGAATTGGGAAATCCTAGTGATAGAGAAACCTCACAAGCACCTCAAGGACCTGAGCAAGGGGACCAGCAGCCGCATGCAGGGGAGGGAGGAGCTGCTGCTGCAGGGGCAGGAATGGAGGCAATAGGAAGGGTTTGAAAAATGATAATGTGAGATTCAGATTAGAGAACCAGTACAGTTTCAAATACCAGAGACTTACACTGACCACCTTAGTGTGCTGCATTCACTAATGGTCACTCATAACCTTACAGTAAAATGTAGTGACATTGTGAGAAAGAGACCTCACTGCTTTAGGCAGAGACTGCACGTGCACCAAGAAAGCGACTGTGCTCTGGAGAGGGAGCACGTGGAGCACTTGCATTAAGTGTTCAGCAACGCCAGCCATAAAACTAGCAAAATAAGAGCTGTCTTCTGAAATTATGGGGCTAGACATAAGGGGAGGGAGCGAATGATATAAGCCCAGCTATTGCACTGAAATGTCTGTGTTCACCCTTAGCTTATCTCATGGGTCATTATTTTTTTCTGATTTAATAGTCTTTCTATATGTAAGTATTTCTCTTGAACATACTAATAAAGATGCCAGACCAAAATATATAGTAGAACTAAGCACTCAGATAAGGATCAGAGATCTTTTATAAGACTGCATAACGCAGGTGATTAGTATCACCAGAAGAACCTTTTTATCTTATTTACATAGCATCTTTTTAAAATCGAAGAGCAGTAGGAAGAAAGAACAATAATATTTAGGGAATTATTTAATAATAGAAGCTTTTCAGACCTAGAACAACAATGATCCCGGCATCCCCAGGAACTTCTCTGAATCTACCATTTTCCAACATTCCATTTGCTTTTGCTGGCAAAGCAGCCAGCAATATGACTAAAGAACTTAATACTGTTTATTCCTCATTCACCCTACAATCGCCCATTCCCATGATGAAATGGCTTTCGGCAAAGATGCTGGTTATGTTTATGTTCCTCTTCCCCAAAGAGAAATAGCTGCACCCACACCGGCTTTAATTCCTGTTGCCTCGGTTTATACCAAACTTACAGAATGCATCTCTGCAGCGTACACTGCAGTATACACAGTGCAATGCAATAAAAGGAACTAAACAGTGCAAGCTGAGAAAAGTCAAAATTTAACAACTAGCTTCATAAAAGGAAATGTAAGTCCCTGCCTTCTCACTGTTTTTTATTTCCTTTCCTTTTATTTATCAGCCTCGATTACCATGCATGGAGCTCAATGCAGTCTGAGCAACATATTGTGACATTCTGTACTCTGAAGCATCTGTTAATTGATTTTTGACCTTTAGCCTGTGTCATCCAAATACAATAATCAAGTGTAAATAAGTGCTATTTTAAAAAAAAAAAAAAATAAAAAAAAAAAAATTATCTATTTATTTCTACAAAAAAAAAAAAAAAAAAGAAAAAAAAAAAACACCCTTAACACCCTTTCTCTGCCTCTTTGGTAGGTATTTATGCCACCTTCTAAACTCTACCATTAAAGCACTAATGTCTATCAGAAGATGTGAGCTGCCCTCCTTGCCCCTTCGTACCATGGCCAAGTCCAAGTGCTGGGCAGCTCTCCAGGACTCTCCAGTTGGTACGAATGTGTCCATTGATTTCAGTAGCGCCCAGAGCAGGGGTTTAGCCCTTAATGTAACCTTGTTTTCTGCCTACCATGTAGATTGTTGGCAACACTGGCAAAGGCTGCTAAGCTAATCAATTCTATTCCAGTTGTAAATTTGATTTTATTGGCAATTGTAACCTTGCAGATTATGTGTGAAGAATACCTTAAGTCAACACAATATCA
Organism: Crypturellus undulatus; assembly: GCA_013389825.1. Lineage (NCBI taxonomy): Eukaryota > Metazoa > Chordata > Aves > Tinamiformes > Tinamidae > Crypturellus > Crypturellus undulatus. The sequence goes on from VWPW01022482.1 coordinate 419,068, forward strand.
CTAACTCGTCTTTACAAATCTAAAATAAATGCAGCAGAATCTCTAAAAACACAGATGTGTACAGTATAGTTCTATATATAGTCTTCAAGGAATCTGTTAGCCTTAATGTATCTAAAAAGTTCAGAACACTTTTCAAAACAGTAAAATTGATTAAATCTATAGGTACCAGAAAAGAGCAGAGATTTTTGACTTCAGTAAAATGAATCTTTCATTAGTTGAGGACCTGGCAATTTTAAGAAAAAGTTTCTTGACCTAGGTACATAGAGATGTAAATCCTCAAGACTTTATTCTTGATTCATTGAAGAGAATTCTCTGCCCTGTGCAGGTGATGGTTCAGAGCCCAGTGATAGCATTTATTCAGCTTGAGCTGTCAGATAGAAAGGGCAAATGTACCGGCAGGTAAGTGAATTAACCACCGTTCAGTAGTTAGCAATATCTAATTACTCCTGACACATTTGTCATATGTTGTTAGGAGACATTAAGGACGCTAATGTCCTACCACTCTATTCAGTAATACATCAGCTGAGAAATGTGCCCACAGTAATCACTAAGCAGTCACATTCCTACTTTCTCCACTCATTTCCTAAAAGCCAAACCAGGGTGATTCTGTTACTGTAAATGAGATAAAAGTTTCTCATATCTGAACCAAGTTAAGCAGTAAGAGGAAGCTGATACAGGCTGAGGTTTGCAGAACCCAGCCCTGAAATGCTTCCCATTGGAACTGACCTAAATAAGATTTTAAAACACCTGCACCAGAATATGATACTTCATTTCTAGAAATGAGCAAGTCTAAATAACTTGTGCTGCTTTTCACATCTCAATGGAACAAAAGCACCTTTCAAGTGAAGCTGTCCTGCTCTGAAATTGAAGTGCAAATATTTTTGTTGCTGTCGCTGACCTCCCTCCGGAAAGAACCAGAACATCTGTAGGTAGCTGACCTAGTGCCAACCTCAAGCTACAGTACCACAGAGTTACCGGTGGGGCTTAGGTCACCCTGGCCCCCTTTTAATTTGAATATATTTATAAACATCTTCTGCACACAGATTGATTTACTAACTTAATAACACTGGTGCTTGCCAAGTACAGTATGTCCTACATGCCCTTATCAGGCACATAAGAGTGAGTTATCTCTTCTGACATCTGTTGCACTCTCCATCCTCGGCACTTTTCCAGATCCCAAGGAGCCTGGTGTGAGCTCACAGATGACCCTGCTTTGAGCACAAGTTGGACTAGAGACCCCCTGAGGTCCCTTCCAGCCTGAAGTACCCTATGCCTACTGGAAATTTTTGGGATTTGGGGAAAAATTGGAACTAGAGAGGGGAGTTATATTTTGTTATTAAAATCACTGAAATACTAACTGCTGAAAGAAGAGAAAAAACATCAGCCGATTCTTCCACAGCACAGACTATGCTGTGCACCTTTAGAGAATATTGCAAAATACTAGTTCTCAGTAAGGAGAAGAACTATTTTAAACACCGCAATTAAACACAAGCATCCTTCATGTCCATGCACACACAACTCTTTCATATTAATGAAAACACACATCCAAATTAAGGCAGAGGTTAGCTTCCATCACAGCGTTGCATTAAATCAGATTCTGTTTAAACAAACCTCTTGAGTATGATTGTTCATAGATATTACCAAATAATTAAATGGAGTCTAAGATACATTATAACATTAATAATGTTTCTTTTCAAATTCTCATTTTCCTACAATAGAACTCTGCTCTTCTGAGCTTATTTACATGAACTTTTTCAGCAAAGAGGAGTAGGGTTTCCTCTGTTCTGTTATCCCAATGTAGAACTGTTAAACCTTGGACAATATATCCTGAAATGGCCTCTGCAAACTAAATTTTTTTCGACGTGCAAACTAAGTAGAGGAGTCTGTGTGAAAACCATGAACACAGGATTAGTCAATAAAACTAAATGCAAAGATATAAAGTGGGAAGATAATGAGGCAGCACACGAAAGGAAAAAAAACAGTATTGGTGACAGCATCACAGAATGTATTTGATGAATAAGCAGAAAGTACACATTCATCAATATGAATGTCTGCTGAGAACATCTCTGTCAAGCAAAATCATTCAGGTCTGCAAGTCAAAGCTGGAGACACCTCAAGCGTACGCAGAAAAAGCAGCGGCTTGTGAGTCATTGCTATTCACCAAGAGCTTCTCAGCGCAGCAGGGCAGAGGCTGTGTCCGCGCCTGTCCTGTCCAGCCTGCTACAGGGTTTGGCCGGAGCCCCAGCAGGTTGGCAAGGACCAGTTGGCAAGATCACGACACTGTCACTTACGGCAGTCTCCTCGGTGACCTTACCACCGGCATCGTGCTTGACAGTCGTAGCTGTCCCCAAAGCAATCGGAGCCTGCTCTCTGAGCTGTTTGCCGTCAGAATACAGATACATGGAGCTGGCTTTCAAAACTCTCCTTCTGCAGAAAGCTGCTCCTGGTGTCCCAGGCTTGTTGGTGACTGCACTGCATCGGGCAGCCGTAGCCACAGCCACAGTGGGTGCGAGTGGGATGAAGGCAGAGCAGAAGGGAGGTGGTGATGCCACCCGGGGTGGTCAAGAGCAAATACGCCACATGTAGGGCAAGGGATGGGGGCTAGACTCACTGAAACCCTCCCCCTCAGTAAATCTGAGTTTAAATACAGATTATGACCTATAAAACACACAGATATACTCATTCCATGGCAGTTAGGACAATTTAGAGTAGATAAGAATTTCCCATCCGCAATTTTCTAAAACTGATCAACAGGATTTTTTTTCGTGTCTGAGTCTTGCAAGCTCTAAGCAATTTCAAAACATGAGGAAAAAACAATCACCAACAAAATAAAAAGCAAAAGAATGAGATTAGAAAGCATTGGCAAGCCTCAAAGAACAACAAAAATTAAAATCCTAGCTCGGAAAGATTTATCGTGCTCTGGTTATTCACAATGAGACCCAGACTCTCATTTTCAGAGGTCTATACAAGTTTCTCAACTCAACTAAACACTCTCAAGAATTTTTCCAGGCAAAGTTAAAATAAAATTTTAAAAGTCCTAAGTGTTCTGATTAACATTTTCTCATAGCTTGCACACATATCTAAACAGGTTGGAGTATGAATCTTTATTTCACTAGTAGGGGTATTATTAGAGACTTTTTCAGATACTATTGTACTCTATACCATGTCAGCAGACTAAGAATTAATTTCTGCTGCCATATGATCTAATTAAATGATAGTAAGAGGAAAAACACAGTGACAAACAGTTATGCAGTAAATCAGTAGCAGAGATGCAAGTAAAGTATTAATATCTTTACTGTTAGTTGAGTAACTCCTCTCTACAGGACACTGTTATTTTAATTTTTCTCAATGTGAAATTAACAAAAATCATTATTTCTCACTTGTTTTTTAACGGTAACACCATACAATTTCCTAGAGCAGAAGCAAAAAGCAGCTAAGCAAACTCGCGGAGCCTGCGAGCCGTGGCTCGGCTGACCCACTTGCTCACTGCAAGCCTTGTAACTCAGCAGGAAAGGCCACAGATTGGGCGGTAAGTGGACACCACCAGCCCCTGGGCCCTGGTGGGAGCGATTTTTGCCTGCCTGAAGCTTTCAGTCACTTTTTTGTACCACCAAGTATCTACTCACCACCAGGCCCTTTCCCAGTTTGGTTACATTTCTGCTTATCAGCATGGATTTGGACTGTGTCAGTGTCACTGTAACTGTCTTAAGAGCAATTAGTCCATTGAGGCAGGGGTTGGGTCAAGAGTAACCTCTTGGCTTTGCAGATGCAGCGTGTCTCTTCTGCCCAGTTGTGGCCTGGTGTGTTACGGTGCAGGATTCAAGCAACCTATTCACTAACTTCCAAAATGAGAAAATGGTAACAAAAGTTCTGATATACCAGGGGTGCAAAACGGAGTCATTATATGTGGATATAGCTTATTTTATTAGTTGCAGTGTTTATAATGTGTTTAGCTCCTGGATCTTGCATGGTTTGATCCTTAATAAATAACAAGGTTTTGTTAAAATAACCTCATAAAATAATCCCTGGAATATACTATATTGCTGATAATCTGTGTGTTCATCTGGTTTTGTTGAGCAGGACTATTCCTACTTCAGCTGTTACCTGTTATGAGAAAAATTGTACATTCTTCTATGAAGCATGTAATAAACCTAGATTAACCAATAATCCAAGTATTTAATCAGTTCTTATGAGTACTTTCAAATAGCCTTGGATGTAATCTGCATGGTCTGCTGTCCTGTACACACAGCTACTACAGCTCATTTGAGCTCTCTTTTTCCCCTCTTGAAACTTTATTTTTAGAGGCAATGCATGCGCATCCTCATACAGTTGGTGTGTTTAGAGCGTGCTATCTTTTACGAGCATTTCATAAGTACATCATACTCTCTCATGCTTGTGTTACATGTTTGTAACACTGTTTATAACCATTTCGTCTTAAATAATGGCCAAATAATNTTGGTGTGTGTGGAGCGTGCTATCTTTTAGGAGCATTTCATAAGTATATCATAATACTCTCCCATGCTTGTGTTACATGTTTGTAACACTGTTTATAACCATTTCGTCTTAAATAATGGCCAAATAATGAGGATTTCTGGGGAGGTTAAAATTCTGTAAAACATTCTTTTAGCGATCGCAGTGGAAAATTTAAACAGTAATAAAAAAATACTCTTCTTGTCTTTCCATTTAAGAACCACTAAACAAATACTTCATTTGTTGTGACATACAGAGCTACAGAGCCTTTTCTACCAGAAGAAACAAATAGAAAAAAAGTAACCAAACAAGCTTCAGTTTTGTGATAACCTATTGTTAGTGAGGTTGTCTGGTTAATGGCTTGAACAAAATGTTCCACTGCTCCATTTGATGCTTGGTGAAATGAAGCAACTTTGTCATACTTCACTGCATTTAGACCTAACAACATGTCAGATTCTTCTGAAATAAACTGTGGAGAGGACCATTGGCTGAGACAATTTCCTCTGGCAAACCATATGCAGTGAGCACTTCCCTTGATTTGTTTATTTATTTTATAGTAGGACAGTCTATGTTGCCACTACTGCAGCTGTTGTGAAGCTGCTGAGATTTAAAATGCAAGATACAAAAAGCAGTCTTGAATGCCACTGGGATAACTTTTAACCTTCTTCTGCTTTGTAGCAACTCCATGGAGCAGCTACTGAACTTGGACTACTGCTTTCCTGTTTTGTAGCATTCCTGAATTGCTGAGTGAGTGTATATCCTTCACTTGAAATCACAGCACTGCTTTTTTTCCTTCCTTTCTATCCATAGCACTCTCTGCTGAACTGCTAAGTTTGTGTTCTGAATTCTATTTAATCTTTTTATAAATTTTCTTAGTATAGTAGCAACTAGTTGTAAATGAACATCTAGATGCTCACAATCTATGCTATGTTTTATGGGAACTCACACTCATAGAACAGATTCAATGTCTTCCAACAGTGACTTGTAAATCTGAATGTATTTTTTAAAAACTCTAAATATAGGATACATGCAATTTAGTAAATAAATACTAGATACTGTCAGTCTCAAGCCTCTCAAGTCACTGATTTTGTGTTTCTATTCCATTCTCATGGCTACACAGTACATTCACTACAGGATAAATTATTATGCAAGTAAACTATCATGCAAGTCTAAGGTGGCTTAAAGATTAAAGTATCATTTTCATCACTTTATAAAGAAAGTGGCAGACTTAAAGGGGCAAGGAAGGGGAGAGTACTGGGCAGAGTAATGATGTTCACATGTTGGTTTGTATTTCCATAGCCTTCCCTAGCAGCATGTATATAATTGGTTTGTTTGTAGGGATGCGCTTGGGAAATGTTTTTGTGCCCGGAGTTCTGCATCTCTGCCCGAGGAGCAGGTTACCCTTCCAGAGCAGTGTTCGCCTAGTGGATCCGCACAGATAAACGGTGCCAGACCTACTCTGCCTCAAGCTACCCATCCAGGACCAGGACTCCTGGCAGCACCAGACCCTGTTATTTAGCAAGAACGGCCCCATAAGATAAGATCTTTAATCTTTTGCTCCCCTTCAACATCAATTACTCCAATTTTCAGATTGATGCTAAATGCAACTCACAGCTGTATGCTCATCCCTCATAGATTTAGTGCCATTTCCACATGTAAAGGATATGACATTGTGCAGATCTTTGTTAGACTTCTGTTGCTCAGGTAGATTGCAGGAAGCTTCGCAATCATATTAATCTCTACTGACCTCTTTATGGCTCATAGCTTCATGTCTATGTCTCCTGTACCCTTTGCTCTCTTTTCAAGAATAAACCCAACAAGTTATTTTTTATTCATTTTAAAGCACATTTAAGTTCTTGGTTTCTTTCCCTTCAACACGGATGAACTTCCTTTATCTCTCAGGCAAATCAATTTGGGAACCTGATCTCAATTTATACAACAGTATTTGCTTTTGCTCTGCTTAACAATTCAGGGTTTTCATGAATATAGAGTAGGTCTTTACCACATCCTTAGCAGGTTGCCACTGCATAAGCATCTGTTTGCACCTTGCTGTTTGAATCTCAATGGCAGACTCCTTCCTGCCCCAGAGCCTCTATCAATTCTAAAATATATTTGCTTTCCACAGCAACGTGGCTTAGTTTATTTGGACCTGATAGAATCAAATTCTGAACTGAACACGTTGCTCGGTTGTCACAGACTTCCCTTTCTTAGATGTGCCAGAGGAACTTTGCCTGACTGATTATCATGGTCAGCTTCTTAGAAAAATGTAGTCCCATTTATAGAGCAATCTGCCTGTCCTGCTGTGTGAACTGCAACTTCCCATTAAAGTTAATAGAAATCCATGGGACAGTGGCAGGACTATTGCATTACTAGTCCTGTGGACAGACATGCTGCACATTGACCTTGGTTGTCTTAAGCCTGATGTTATGTTTAAATCGCACGGGGAATGGGCAGTGTTCTTCACATTGATTCCCAGCTGTCACACTTGATTTTGGAACCAAAACGGGGTCGTAACTGTTGCGCGAGTCTGTTAATGATTCCTATCAAATTCCCGTTTGCATAGCTCATGCTATTCAAGGCTGTTCACTAAGTTTTGCAAGGTTCATTAACACCTTCCGGAAACACCGAGCTACTGCCCCAGCCACTAGCGAACACCCTTCGCCTCCAAAGCAGAGCTGAAAAAGCAGCTTTTTAACGTCATTGCTTGGTAGGCTGGGAAGTGAATTACACAGTTTTGCAATTCTGCGTCTCGCTACATTTCCACAGGCAGGACTGGGCACTTGAACAGACTGAATCCAAGCCACCAGGTACTTAACACCATATTTCCCAACATGGAATTTCAACTCTGCAGAAGAACGTAAAATCTCCCACTAATTTTCAAATCAAAAGTTTCATCTAATAAGTTAGATTAAACGGGGCAGACTCCAAAAAAACACCACCCTGGTTGTTATCCTGTCTGCCCAAAATCTGTATTTCATGCAGATGGTCAAAACATTCATTTTAACTATACAACTCAGTACCTTCCTGCTCTCAGAGCACTTTGCATCGGATTTGATCTTTTGTGTTAAAATCTCAGAAATATGATTTTAATTTTCTAGCTTATGGTGCAGCTACAATTGAATACATCCACCTTCACTGTCCATTACCTATTATAAACTTTTTATCATGATTAAACAGCCTTTTTTTCTTAATTTGGTAGCTTTTCAGAAATCTAAAGACACTCTTATCTTGGGCATTACATGATGGGAAAAACTAGAATAGTTTAAAAGAATAATTTATGTCACCACCTTATAATAGTGATTTGGCATTAATTAAAGCTATTTATAAATCTGCTTGAAGAAAATGTCAGCATGAACATGTGGCCATTCTAGCCTATCACTTCTTCACTTTCCGTGACAGTCTCCAGTTGTCCTTGTGCAGTTACAAAGACACATCCTAGTGCCCCTCTCCTTGCAACCTTATCCCCAGCACTAGCCCATTCCTCCAGCAGTTTCCTGTCTCATTTTTAATTCCCATCAAATTAAGGCAATCTTTCTTTCATTTTTTTTCAGAACAGGCTTGCTTATCCAAACCATCATCAGGCAAAGGAAAATCTTTATCAGAAGCCACAATAATTACACTAATAATTGTTTTTATCCAGCCCAAAAGCACTAATTAAGCTACAAAAGAGACCGACAAAAAAAAAAAAAAAAAAAAAGAGAGAGAGAGAGAAAAATCTTCTTCTCTACAGCTGGAGACGCACACATTTCTGATACTATTGTTTCAAATACCTGCGCTCTTGCACGGGAACTCCAGGCTTTTTATTTCAACCCTCACTCTTTGAAATCAACCTTGGCCATAGAAATGCCAAGGTAGCCTGACTCAACATTAAAACGGACAAATCTCAACTCTCCCCACTAGATTATGGAGTTTGCTTTTCTATTTTGTTTTCTAGCCCCTCTGCCTTTGGCTCTTCTAGGGGGAAGACGAGCGGGCCAAAGCCTACAGGACGGCTGATTCTGTCTTCCTCGAGTTCAGGTAAGTAAACAGCTGCTGAATTAACTCAGGAGAAGAATTCACAGTTTTATTTTTTAGCGTTTAAATCGCTCTGTATCAACAGAGCTTGCACAAGCCTGCGTTGAAAGCATTTGTTATTTTTCAGAGTACAGGGCTTAATTCATCCCTGGAGTAGCTCTACTGAAGTCAATGGGGTTGCCTGAGGGATAAACGTAGGGATGTTCAGATGACTGCAAGTGATCAAATTAGTGCGCTTTATGATATTACACTCGCGCCAGAGATGTTCTAACAGATTGTGTGTGTTTCTAACTCAATTGAAAGGAACCAACTAACTTAATTGCAAGGAACCGATCTGGCTCCGCAGCTTGCAGTCATGCTCGGCCTGCACCTCCCCGCGCGCCCGGCCCCGGCCCTCGACAGCCTCGTCATTCCCGGGCAGCAGCTTCTCAGTAGGCAAGTTTGGGCACTTAGGGTTGTGTGAATGAATTCAGAATAAATCTCTCTTATACTTAATAACCTGACACGGTCGCTATTATCAAGACAATCTTGAAAAATACGTTTAGCTCGCTTTCTTAGTCTAGTAGCAGGGCTGAAACTCCTTGTAGCTAATAACAGTTCATAATTCCTTGTGTATACACAACATAGATTGGCTTTGGTCATAGTCATGCAACGCACAGACACGCTCTCCCGTAGCACAGCTGTGCAGTGCAACTGCGAGGAGGCAGCTGCACTGGGGCATTAGGAAGATGTTCCCTGCACTGAATGCAGGAGCACAAAGCTGGGGTGGTTTATGTGCAGCCCTGTTTTCTGATCAGTCCAGGAAACCCTTGGAGCTCGCTCCTTTAATTTCATGGAGTTGTCTCTGTGCTTTCAAAATGGAACACAAATGTCAGGCCAGATATCTTTGCAAAGACACAAGGTGGTTACATATTTAAACAAGACTATTTTCAGTAACTCTCTGCAATCAGAAAATTCTGCCTGTAGGCTTTCCTGGCATTTTGTTTTCGTATGTATGCAACAAACAGCACAATATCTGTGAGGGATATTATTTTAAGCAGGAGTGTACCCGCAGGGAAAGGATGTAAATCTATCTTCTTGTAATAAAACATCTAACAGTATATTCAAGAATATAAGCAGATACATAGTAGATCTGCTTATTACAGGAACAACCTGCATTACTTTACCTAATTATGCAGATTATATAATATATACATAAATATAATCTATTAAACGTCACGTCACAATTTAAAAGAATTATTTCCTTTGCTTCCATATACAAAACTTGCCTGATTCTTACTGTTCGTATTTACTATGTTCTCTGAAGACAGCTATGTCTATTAAAGACTCTGCAGCTAATTTATTATTCTTTTTATCCACTCCTATCTAATATATTTTCCCCTGTGGATTAATAAAGCAAGTCTCAGGCTTCAGAAGGTGACAGAGCACGAGTCAGTCAGGATGATTTGTATTTCAGCTGAGAGTGCAAACCCAGTGTTAGGTAAATATGCCAATCAGAGTAAAGTTGTCCCTAACAGTGACAGCAAATGTTAGTGATAGCTTCCCGAGCAAGAGCTGCTGGCACCCAAGAGTTAATAATGGCAGAAAAAGAGGGTCACCGGCTAACTGCTCAGCAGCTCCTGGAGGGTTTTCAAATTTGCATCTCAAAGAACATGACTAGAAAAAGGGAAGCAGAGACTATAAAATGTAGTATCATCTTGTTTTCCAGTTCGGAAAGGCATTCATCAGAATGAATGCTCCTTAATATTCCTGGTTGTTCTGTATTTTAGGAGCATGAAAGTTCCTTCAAATAGAAATACAAAAAAGTGTCTTTCTGTAAGGTTCAGAAACGGTATTTGAATGGAAAAAAAGGTCTTCAGAAACAGCTAATGCTTTCAGGGAAATCACCTATAAATAGAAAGCTACAGTAAAGATCTAAACTACTCAGCAATGTGACTCATAGCACAGTACGTTACAAATGAGTATCTGCAAAGAATCTGCCCTAATGAAGTATTAACAGATACTCATTAGGGAGCCACGTTCAGCAGCCAGGATTTATGGCAGCAGACGTTTCTCGGCGGAAGGGCGAGCCAGGGCCCCAGGAGGAGCCGAGGTCCCCGGGGTTGGTGCTGAGGGCACCCGTGCTGGTGACCGACCCCGCTGCAGCTCCCAGCCCCGCGCGGCCCGAGCGCGTCCACCTTGTCCCCAGGAGAGCATCGTGGCACAAACCACCACCATCCACAACCTAAATTATGGTGTTCTGGACTATTACTTTAGAGACTAGAACATTTTTATATTGATCTGAAGTTCTGTTTCACGTCCCCAAGTGCCCCGGAGTGCCTCAGTTGCAGCTATGGAGGGATAAGGCCAGATCTGTCTTTTAATTACTGCCCTTTTACCAAGACAGAATATTTCAGGAACATGATTCATAACTTTTAGGGCAAAAATCTGGGGGCATAAAGCAAGTATTTTAAGACAATATATTGAATAGGAAGCATTTGACTCCACTGGTAACACTAATGACACAGATAACTCTTCCTTTAAAAACACTATTGAGGAACAAAACAGAACCCTGGCATCCTCAATGGCAACAACCACAGCAAATATGTAAAGATGCCTTGTAAATACTTTTATGGTACTCGCTTAATTTGATAGACTGACAGACCTAAGATTAGAGTCATTTTCCTCACTGTATCGCCAGAAACTTACAGGCGATACTTTGTGAAGTTTTATTTTACCATATGTTTTGAGTTCTAAAATCTGTTCCCACGCTACTTTCTTGAGAATATAGGTTTTGATGCAAATCCTACCAGCTTCAAAGATATTCAAATGAGACCTGTAACAGTTGTTGTACCACATTTGATTTCACAAATAATATTCATTTTGTAAGCATTTTATAGAGCTTTCAGTTCATGTAGCATTGAAACTCACCCTATAACATGATTAAAAGATAGTGCTTCAAGGACTGGAAAACGTAAACAGATACCAACCTATAACGCTTAGCCTTTAAACTTTTAAGATAAAAAAATAATTATATATTCACTTCAATGCGATATCTCTAACACATCATCTTGAAAATATGCTGGTGACATTTAAAATCATTCTATTTGAAAAATCTGCTTTTATATGAATTGATTTTAAAAGATGCATGTACATCAAAATTAGCATCTTAGCAGCACACAGCAGTGGAAGTGAGATCAGCTCCAATGACAACATCCCCACCAGGCATCCCGGGATGGGGCCAATTATACAATATTGGGAGCATCTGTGTACAAGCCTCAGCTCTTGGGTGCTCCTGGCAGATAGGGAGAATTGGAGCGAGGGACATCATTTTCCAAAGGTCCATGGTTCAGTGCAACTGCCCTCTCTGCCCCAGCCCTTAGATATGGACCTGCCAGCTCTCAAACTCTTGCGGGCCCTGGAAGCCCATGAACTTAGCGGGTTACTGAAGGAGAGCTTGGGGAGGCTTCCCTACACTCTCTGGCCTGGCTGGTCAGGAGCTCGTGAATTCTCGTCATCTCAGCTGCACGGAGGCTGTTCTCTACAGCATCGTGCCTGAGAACCCTCCCAAGTTACAAAGCTTTCAATCCAGCCAAGGTTCTAAAAACCTCAGTGATTTTATCAGTCTGCTGGGTTTGACTGGCAGCTGGACGTTACAGCTGAACCAGGAAGCTGAAGCTTGGACTCATGAGCTGAATTTGTTTTAAGAATTTCAAAACACAATTTGTTTTCTTCCACAAGTGAATTCTGAAAAAAAAAAAAAAAAAAAAAAAAAAAAAATTTTTTTTAAAAAAAAAAATTTTTTTATAAAAAAAAATTGTTTTTTAACAAGCACCACCCCAAANTTGATTTTATCAGTCTGCTGGGTTTGACTGGCAGCTGGACATTGCGGCTGAATCAGGAAGCTGAAGCTTGGACTTATGAGCTGAATTAGTTTTAAGAATTTCAAAACACTTACAATTTGTTTTCTTCCACAAGTGAGTTCTGAAAAAAAAAAAAAAAATGATGGTTTGTTCTAAAAAGAAATTATTTTACTGAAAATGATCATGTTTTCAATGGCACAGCCCTAACCACATTTTTGTCTGTCTTAGGGGAAGCACAGAATATTCTTTATTTAAATCCCCACTAATTGTGGAATTATTCTCTCAAAAGCATCAAAAGCATTATTCTCTCAAAAGCACTGGCGAGAGCCATGCGTTGGCCATTGCTATATGGCGGTAAAGCTCCTTCTTCCCTGTCATACTATGAATTTCTGCAATGCCTGACGTCTCATAATGATCCCTAAGTTTTGCTTCTGTAGCAGGACTGACCTGTCTTGCTTCGTCCCCATTCTGCACACAGAATCCAACATGCCAAAGTTTAATGTTTAATTCTAATTCTAGTTTCTAAGTATGTAGGCACAATAATTATACAAAACTTCTTTGCTTGATCTGGCTATGTAAACTGCATGTTCCTTAATGTTTTCTTGCTAGCAAATAGAATTATAGCAGCTAGTAATAATGTCATCTTTAATTAAATTTCATCTCTTATTTGACTACATCCACTTACTGAGTCATTCAAGTTCTTATTAATATGCATTCTTTATCTTTTGTATAACAGTAATTTGTGTTTCTTACAAAGGTTTACATTTAAGTGTAGAGGGAACAGCTGCAAGTACTGCAATCAAAATTACAGTACTACTTTTACTTTCAATTGCTTACACTTCTGAATAAAAGGCATGGTATTTTCTGTAATTAGCCTGAACTTGAAGGTGAATATTTTAACAGTTTGCCTGAAAATAAGATCAAGTTATTGAGAAAAAGGTACATTTTCTATTATAAAATTCCACTGACAATTTTTTTATTATTATTATTTGAGAGTGTTACAGTTCAAGTAAGCACCTCTTGGTAGAGATGCCACTGGGGTATCTTTGGATGACAAAGGACCCTTCCCCACAGCAAACCAACAGGCTGTGACACTCCCTTCACCTGTGATACCCCAAGGAAAATAGCTGTGCCACCAAATAGTTGCCTTTCTGGGTGAACATCCCAGATTAAAACAAGTTAAAAAAAAAAAAAAAAAAAAAGAATCATTCTTGAATGACATTTCATTTTTCAGGCTTTCTGACACTAACTTATGTTTAGGATTTCTATCCTAAACTTAAATGAGTCTCCGACAACATTACCTCAATTATTGATTTGTTTTTCTTTTAAAGAACAAGTATTTGCATTTTCAGTTTAAGGGTGCTCTTCTCAAGATCATTAAATCCTTCTTCTGTTCCAGAAATTGAGATCAATGATACATAAAAACTATCATCTTTTCTATGGCATTACTTGTTTTTATACAATTGTTTTATCCTCTGCTGTTTTTTTCACAGAAGTAAGTACTTGCAATCTTTCCAATCCCCTTCATATGGAACACTTTCCTTATCTCTAATCACATAATCATCTGAATGCGCATCTCCTCTATTCATGTTTAGAGAAGGTTTTACTGTGAATCCTTGCACTTTGCGCTGCTCTAAGCTATGCTGTGTGCCTCTACTTCAGGCTGTAAATCCTTGCTCTCACAAGAGCATGGTATGTCAGACTGCAGTTTGTATTGTTTCAGATTCTAGGATTTTACCAGGGAAAGGGAATGTTGAGGGCAATGTTGTTTCCAGAGCCAAAGAAGTCAATGAAGACCAGGAAGGAGCTAAGCAGTGTTCTCCCAGCACAGTTAACGGTTTTAAAAAGGTTATTTCTGGGGGTTCTGTGAAACACTTTATCAGGATGTACACAATTTAATCAACAGCAATTACAAAAGCTGTAAACAGAGATAAAACTGAATTGGCTAATAAAGCTGTCTTTATAGAGGAGAAGCAACAGCTTTTTGCTTGTCCTGGTTAAAAGCAAGCTCTGCTGGTCCTGAGCAGAGGAGCTGCACGTTTCAGACAAGTACATTGCATGACTGCTCTAGGATTGAAAGGCCAGTCTTACCTGCGTCACAGCAGCGGTTATCATAGCAACCTGCAAAAAATGCAATTTCATACATATGCTCTTGCTTGATTTGCTTTACAAAATGCGTTACTTCCAGCAACAAAAACATAAATGAGCATGACCAATTTGTTTACAGGTTTAGATTCTGCCTGCATTATAATTAGCAGGTTTAGAAAAGCACTCCTAGCGCCTATTCAACTGTGTTTGTATTTGTACCAAGACATAGATTTGTACCAATCTCATTCCAGCTTGAGGTGTATTTACTGTTCAGTCAATTCCTATCTCCTTGATGGTATTCCAATTTGGAACACAGCTCTCACTGTAAGTAGAAGGTAGAGGCTTTCCAAAATCAACTAGTTGATAATAAGCATTTACTAACCAAACTAGGGGTACCTGAGCCTAGAAATTTGCTTTCATTTTGCTCTTGCAGCATCTGTTTTTCCAAATTTGAACCCCAGCTGCCAGTTTATCTAGAAAATTAATAATTTCACACATTCAGCTCTCGCAAGTACCATAGTCCTGGCTAACGTGATGCTCTTGTAAATACATCTCAGAAGCTGGGAAGGTCAGCTGCTGCAAGTACAGACTTGGAGATAACAGAGGTTTGTTAACGATGACGGTGAATAACTAGCACTTAGGACCATTCAAGAGTCTCTCATACTGTTCTTCAGAATTGTTCCAGGAGACAGAAAAGTACATCACTTCTATAAATAGAAGAATCCAAATAATGCTACTTTTCAAACCTAGCTAACACGAAGTCATGAGTGACTGTCACCTTTAGGCAGCTCTGAAAGTCACGATGTTTATCACAGCGACCAAATGCAGGTGTTGGTACCTACACTGAAGGCTCTGGCTCAGAAAGTGTGGCCCTTCCCATGGGGGCCCTGCAGCTGGTGACAGAACAAGGTGACCTACCACTGCAGTGCGAGCCCCAGGTGCACGGCCTTCTCTAGCGAATTTGTCTTGCTTTTGGCATGTTACTCTAAAACTGCTTCCTCATTTGGTATTTCCTTCAAAACTGAGACACAATATAAAGTACATATTTCTTCTACATAATGTCTTCCTATTCCCTTTTGTTAATGTGGCCTGTAAGCACGGACTGCTCTGATTTCTCCGAGACACCACCTCACAGCACTAGAGTTTGCATCTTTCTTTCCACAAAGAACTCAGTTCCCTAATGACAGTTTAATGGAAAAGGAGAAGAGTGTCCTGTATAAAGAGAAGATTATCAAAACTTCTGCCTCCTATCGTTGTTGCAGTTCAGTCCCTTACAGTATTCCTTTTCATATTACTATACCTACACATTTTGGTTGAGGTACATCCAACACAGAATTAAGTTTCCTAAAAAGGCTTCTAAAACTGCAAGAGACCATTTTGTTCATGCTATTAATCACATTTTTAACAAAATTTAGAATTACAGGTTAGAAAAGTTGCAACTCACAGTTGCAAGTAGAAACACACATTTCTGAAAAATGAAAGCTGTTGTCGACAACGTGCACAGAGTCAGAGTTGGGTGTACAACTTAAAAAAAAATTTACATGTCTTTTTGAGCAATCGCAAAGATGAAAATAAAATAAATTAATAAATAAACAGAAAATTATAAGACAGCTTGAATCCTAGAAAGATTAAACTAGCTAATCACTCTGATGCATGCCTTGTATTTGGAAATTAAACCAGAAGTTATTTTTTAAAGTGGAGGAGTCCTTATGAGTATGTTGACTAGAGTACGTCTTAAAGATAATACTTATGCTGCTGCTTAATTGACCAATTATCTTTATACAACTGAAAGCTCAGTTGGCTTTCATGCTAAAACTGAAATAAACATCAAACCTCAGGCTGATGCTGGAATCCAGACACTTCAGTCGTAAGCTGCTGAACATTTTTGCGTCCTCGCAACCTGATGTCTACTGCAGTGCTTAGTTTACATTCCTGACATGAAATATTCTTCCATTGTTAATAAATCCTAGATCATAATTTTAGAGGCACAGATATTAAAGCAGATAGTGTTTAATTCAATACATTAAAAACCTATCATATTCCTGCATCATGAAGGGATAATAATTGCTTTATTATTAAAACATGTCTTTCATTCTGACAGCACTTACGGCCTTTTCTGAAATCAGTGCAGCACAATAATATTGACAGTAAAGCTAAAGGTTATACGGATAGCAAAATGTCATGTGTTAGTGTTATACAACATAGAAAAGATTTCCAGTTATAGATTTATCAACTGGATTTTTGCTCAAAATATCTATCTTTTTTGAGAAGTCTGTGTTGACCTTCATTATCTTTAAGATTTGAACTGTGTACCAATCAGCATTACCTGAGCCTTTCCAAAAACAGTCCATTAAAAAACAAATGCAAAATGATGCATTTTCTCTTTTTTTTTTTTTTCATTTCTAACAGAGCTTTTCTTAAAAGTCTGACAGTAATATATCCCACATTTAAATTGCCTTTGCATACAAAAAAATGGTCAACCAATGGTCTGACTATCATCTGGTAATCAGAGATTTTACTGTTCCTGCATGTTTCAAACACATTCATGATAAACATCCTACCACACATTTACAAATGAAGTAGCAGTATGATCAAACTAATTGATTCTCGTAATAAAATTAGCCTGAAATAAGGAATAATTTTTGAGGTCACTCTTTCAATGTAATCTCGGTATATTATTATCTGTAGTGTTTTACTAAATAAAGATTTTCCAGCGAGATGACCACTGGCATTCTTGTTGTATTCTTCATGACCGTTGAGTGGTACAAAATAAAGGGACTTGCCAGACCTGTACTTATTTCCTTCCATAACCAGTGTTTCAAGAAGGCTGAATTTGAGCTTATTTTCAAGTAAAGACAAAAGTAGATAGAATATTCTAGCATTCTTTTGAGAAATGGTATCACATAAGTATTTCAAATATAAATAACCTTAGAAAATAATATTTGCAATGGAAAAGTAAAAGGATTAGGGGAGAATCAAGAAGGTTCACTCGCTAGCCTTGCCCAGACAGCCACCCCGTGCCCGTCAGCAAAGTGCCACGGACTCCAGTGGAGGGATGGCAGTTACACAGCTGTGGACTTGACCTGCAAAATTTATGTTTTGCAATTTAATTTAGCTGAAATGAACTCTGTCATACGTTGAGAATATAAAATCACCAATGTGTTATAACAAAGTCTGAATAGCACAAACACATAATACAGAACAGCTTACATATACTATGGCAAGCTATGTTCAAAATAAGTATACAAAAAGTGGATTAACAGGAAAAATTATCAAGTGTCTTAGTGACCCAGGAAACTAAATCCACTTTAAAAATTGAAAGGATGGTTAATTTAAATCCAGCTGACTGCCAATGCGACTTAGGCTCCTATGTACCTTTCATATTTTCCAAAATGTCTTTTTGTACTTAAGAGTATATCCAAAATAGAATGAAAGTACTGGAATACTGAGCTCTGAAGAGCAGATATATCCTTGCTGGCTACTTCAGCCCACTGTCCCATGTTATCCCATGTAAAAAGATCTATGCACTGAGGATAATATCCACTTGGATACACTGTAGAGTCATATAGCAAAGTCTTGCTCCTCTGAAGATTAAGTTTCAATATTCATATGCAAATGGCGTAACTCTGGAGCAAGCAGGAATTGGTGTGCAAATTATGTAGTTACATAGTAGGTGCAAAGTTAGCTATGGAAAGTCTACTGTACATGTAGAGTAGGTCTCAAGTACTACATGTCTACCCAGTATCACTGTGAGGGAAAACACAAGCTCAGTGGCTTGACGGTCAGAAACCTGAGCACCAGCGTGGTAGCTTATAGAGCCTTTCACTGCAGCAGCAGGTCACAACCCACTCTGAAATGATGAAAAAGTTCACCGGGCATCACACAATTACGCTGCAATGTCCATCTGCCATGAAACGCTCCTCTGCCGGGGATTGCTTCAGAGAGACACAGGACACTTCCAGGCTGGGTACATGAAGCATGTTTGGTGGAACACCTGATGAGTCCTGATTGCAGGCTACTTGAAGCCTTTAACCACTGCCCTGTATGTCACTGTGCTCTTTTGAAGAGCCCCACACGGTGTCCAGCTGCTCAGAGATCCAGCAGAGATAGAGACGCTGATTAACAGAGGTGCTAGAGCAACTGCTGGAACTCATCCCCAAAGGTTCTCTTTCTTGGGGGCTACAACGGCAGGCTGAATTAATTGCCCTAGAAACTAAAATATAAAATAACCACTATCTTCGTCAGAGATAGCGCTCCCCATTCCAGTCTGACAAGTTCATTGCCATGATTTGACTTACGAAAAGTGACTGTACCNAAGAGCCCCGCACGGTGTCCAGCTGCTCAGAGACCCAGCAGAGATAGAGGCAGAGGTGCTAGAGCAACTGCTGGAACTCATCCCCAAAGGTTCTCTTTCTTGGGGGCTACAACGGCAGGCTGAATTAATTGCCCTAGAAACTAAAATATAAAATAACCACTATCTTCGTCAGAGATAGCGCTCCCCATTCCAGTTTGTGACCACTTCATTGCCATGATTTGACTTACGAAAAGTGACTGTACCCAGGTGTATCTAGACTGCATCTGAGAAGCGAGCAGAAGTTAACTCTAGCTTAATGGCTAAAGGTATTTTCCCCTTCAGTTAACAACTCTGAATTCCAACTAATATTATTAATAAATGATATCTATGACTGCCAGATCAGGCCACAGATATGATTTCAACATACCAGTAATAATGCTCTGTTCTTAATATAATACTAGGACAAATATTTCTCTTTTGTTTTGATGGGTTTGATACCTTTCAGCTATAGAACAATTTGTCTTCCTTCTCTGCTGACTTAAACAGCCTGTTTAGAAATGCAGCTACCAGCTGGCATTCACATTCCAAGAGGAAATATAAAAGAAATTCAAGGAAGCATCTTACAACTTCAGCTTCTCTCCATTTTACTCAGATCATAAAACAGAATGTATTTCCAATGCCAAGAAAAAGACCATGTAAGGCATTATTTATGCAATTTCTACTCAAAGTAGATTGACCAAAATACAGTTTATAATAACCATAAGAAACTATGCTAACCTACAAAATATTTTCAAAGTGATGGGAGCCCTATTACAACACAACACTCTCAGGATGGCTGTTGATAACTTCTCACATTTCTTTTTTCCACATGAAAGTGAACAGAGAACCCTAGGTGCACTGTTGGTATCTCTTTTTGTGTTTTGTTTGCCTTGCTGCTTAGGACCATTTAGAAATATACAGAAGGGGTTGTACAGGGAGACTGGTATCTACTGAAGGAAATGTGTCCATGTTCTAGGTCTATCTACAGAAATTCTTCACAAGTTGCAGTACAGAGAGATGAAAATAGCATGCTGGAAATCTAATAATACACATATTGAGTCTACTCCTTACAGAAATGCAACTCAGGAATTATTAATGTATAATGTATTGAAGTTGATGTAAATTTGGGTCTTTAAATGATACATCTGGCTCTAAGAAAACCTTAGAAGGTCTTTTCTCTGTCCTAACAAGGACAAAGAAATTTGAATGATTCTGTACTTGTGTCCATCCTGTATGTCTTCAGTTGTACCTAACTTCAACTGTAAAGCACAGCTAGCATTTAAGAATCTCATGGAATAAAAATGAAAGCAAACTACTGACAATTATGGAAAGAGGAGGAAGAACTGAGCAACTTTGGTTCTAATATAGTCTTGAACAAGCACCTGGAACACTGCCTCAGTTTTCTGCTCCCCAAATAATTTAGAAGACAAGCAGTGGGAATATCAGAATAACAAGAAGCAACAAAAGAGCTATACACACTCAGGAGTTTTAGGCTGAAATTTCCTACACATTCCAGTTTCTATGAAGCTGGTGGTAGAATTGGGTCCTTGGTACACTGTTTTGCAGGGTTTTCTTTTTTTTTCCTGCCAACGTTGGGTTTCCCAAGAGCCTCTCAGGAGATACGGGTTGAACGTGGAACTGACACATTTTACTCACTAGAGGACAGTGTTGCACTGGCACAGACACTGCCACTGTACAGTAACAATGCACATTAATTAATCCCCCAACCACACAGAGATGGAGGCAGGAGGCTGATACTAATTTTGCAAAAGATCAGGAAACACTGATGGCACAGCAGCTTTCAGAACTACTAATACAGACATTGGAGAGGGAAAAAACCCAACCTTTACAGGTATGGAGAAGCTTTGCAGAGTCATGTTATTTCAAAAGTCACAAGAGGCAGCTCCACTGCAGAACCTGGATGAGTTTGCAGGCAGAGGAAGAAGGTGCAAGTTGAAAAACAGCTTTGAAGGCAACTAGAGATCATGGGGTCTGTGTGACACACTTTTGTCAACCAGAGAAAATTGTAAATAAGGAAAGCATCATTTATACATGAAGAACTTTGCTTTCTGACTCTACCATATCTGGGACGTTTGTTTCTGACAAACCTTCCTTGGTTTCTACTGGAGAGTAAAACACATAGCTACATCAGTCATTGGTTCAGTTCTATATTGTGACATTGACTTCACACATTTTCTTGAATAAACTACTTAAACCACTTGCTTTAACAAGAAATACATACAGGTAGATTTCCACTATATATTAGTCCCTTTAAAAACACCATACTGAAATCCTATTTTAATGGAAACATTAATTTATCCTTCTGAAAGTGACTGCTGTCATAATATCAGGGTTGTATTTTGTTTCCACACAAACACCTCAAACACAACTTTTAAATCACTCTATGTTCACAAAGACACTATTATGAGAAACAAAAGACATGATTGAAAAAGATAATATTGCATAAGAAAAGTATGCCTGATTATTCTTTTCTGCTGACAGAAATACAGATCTTGAAGTCAATTAAAGTTTGTGCATTCATCTAAGAAGGATATTTTGCTGAATACTTTGTATTCACAATAAATACATTTACAGTAATTGACTGGATTTTTGTGAAAAAGGAAAAAAGTGTTTGAAAACATGCTGAAGAGCATTAATGACTACATCAATGTAATGAGCTACAGCTGCTTGTTGACAGCAGTACACAATATACTATGAAGAGATTTGTTATGTCTATGAGTAGCAAAGTCCTTTTTCAAATCTTTGATTATTATGGAAGCTTATATATTTGCTAGTGATTTTTTTTAGTTTATTATCTAAGAATGTCATCAACTGTGACAAAGGAAGTGTCTGATTACCAGCTCAATTCAAGACAAGCAACTTTCCTTGCTTCAAAGCCAATTTCCATTTTCGTAGGGCTAATCTTAGAGTTCATCCAAAAGAAGGATGGCTCTGAAGGATTTATGGTCCCAATACAAAAGGTGATTTAGATAATACTCCTTCTGCAGAAAAGACTATGAAAGAGGGTTTTAAAGAGCCAACATCACAGCAGTCATTTGACAACTTGCTATTGATCAGGAGTGCAGGACCATCAGTTTCAGGGTTTGAACCAAAGTCAGCAGTAATCTCTAAAATATTCTTGGCATCAGTTATTACTCTGAAAACAAGTGATCTTCTAAAAATAAATACATGAAAATAACTATCTTGGCAGGACAGTTGTGTTTTCTTTTTTTCAAACTGACAGCTCTGTTCTGTTGGTTCCTTTCATATCAGCCTCAGGAACGACCCAAACTCCACTCCTGACCTGTCTTGGGTGGAAATTCTTTCCCAAGAGAATCTCCCACCTTCTGATTCATCATTGCTGCTGACACATGCTCACACTCCCCCTACACAAGAAAACAGTATGTGACTGCTCACAGGAACGCATTTTTTTTTCCTGCATTTTTCCTGCATTCCTAGTTAATAACATCTAATGTGCTAGATTTTCAAAGATGTTTGGGTACCCAAGACCACCAACATGAAACTACTGTCATTCTCAGCAGTATCTACGGAGATTAGGTCTCCCATTGAAAAGTGTAACGAGCTATACATTAAAAATGTTTTTTGGCATAACTTATACCTATCTGCCACATGTTATTTTTGATTTATAGCTGTAAAATATATTGTATTTGTCCAACAGTTATTGCTCTGAATTATTTAAAATCTCTTGACCCAGGGCCTTAGCTTGACTAAGGTCAACGCTTAACAACTTGCAGGTCTCCAATTGACTTAGTCTTTCTACAGATATTTCTCCTGTATGATTATTGTCATATGACTTCTAATGAATACTTTTACAAGCCAGTAATATATTTTTTTTCCAGAGCTGATAGGTCATGAAAACCCTGAAGCTGTCATTAAAATTCACACACGTATTTTCTCATGAACTATTTTACCCTATATATATTTTGCTGCAGGGTGGCTCAAAAAATGACAGGTGCAAAACCAACAATATACCTGAACTGCATTTTAATCTCGTCTTTCTCATTCACATTTCAAAAGTTTTTTTTTCCTACAAAGCCATTTCAAACAAGAACATGACAAAAACAGCATTCTCAAAACTGTCTCAAAAACTCTGAGATCTATAAATAGTTAGTAATCCTTATCAAGGTCATAATGGACTTATTTTTCTTGGAGGTATACCTGTCTGAAAAGGGTTTTTCCTTTTCCAAAATGTATTTTCATCTCAATACATTGTGCCTAATGCCTTTCTGAGAAAGGAGGCTTAGGATTTTATTCAAAGAGTATTCCTGAAATCCTTGTCTACATAAAACGTGTTCTTTGTATTTGAAAGAATATGGCTGAGGTTGGCTCCAAAGCCCATAGGGGTTGAAAAGAACCTGCCTGTTGATTATTTATAATCTTTGTTTCTCAGGTAAATGCCTCCTCCTCTTGCAATATTAATGAACTCCTACTTTGGGTTATTTTCCGCTTTGCTTTTTAACTTTCTTTCACCCCAAGTGTAAAGCCCGGAGACTAGATTCTCCACTTCAGGACTGTGCTCTCTCCAGTATTAGCGATGAAACCCTAACACAAAAGTGCTCACACACTCAATAGCAAAATTGGTTTTAATGAGGTCAAAGCTTGACCCTTCATATGTTCCTGTTCTTTTCATTAAATTAATGAGACTTTGGATTTGAACAGTTTTACATACATACCTATTAAGGCTATCGGTTTAAATATTATACCATGCTTGTAACAGTCAAAATCTGCTCTAAGAGCCCTCAGTTCCCTGACCTGGATCAGTAATCCAAATCCAAACTTTTCAAAATGGAGATAACCCACCTTCCTAATAGCAATAATTTTCTGCTAGAGCTATTAGCAGTAACATCATACTGGAGCTCAAGATCTCAAAAAGCGCTCTTTAAATTCAAAATTAATCCTTGCTCCAAGCCACACATCGCTTCTTTATTAATTACATGGAGCTTTATACTCCACTGCAGCCTGATTTACAAAATCTGTGAAGACTGGGAGCGCGGGGGGCAGCAAGCGGGCCATGCGGCTCACGCAGGAGCCCAGGCCCCTGCGCAGTGAGGTGCCTACCAGGAACATTTCCATAGGCTTCAGCAGACACGGAATCAAGGCACGGAACAGAGAGTTCATTTTCCTCATACACCACCCCACTGGAGAATTGCACCTGACTATTAACTCTCTTCAGATATCAGTTTCAACCCTGTATTCATAGACAAATACTATCATTAACAACAACAACAAACAAAAGCACACAACTTATAATCTGTAAGGGTTTATAAAGCAGGTTTTCCATTGCTGATAATTAAAAGTGTACACTTCAGCAGCAGCAAAGCTGATTCGCACAACATCAAATGCAGATCACCACTGCAGAAAAATATAAGCTAGTTAGCTTTGTTAAGGGTAAAAAATGCTAAACTAGACACAAAGAAGTCAAAAAGAATCAGAGTAATCAGAAATTGGCCAATTAAATTCAGAACAAGATATTCAAAATTAAGAAAGCTGAATTGACTCAAAGAACAGCAATCTGGATACTTGTTTCCTCAAGTGGTCTGCTTTATTAATAAAGTTATTAATGTTTTCAAACGAAAGACAGAAACCAAATCAGTGACATGCTTCGACTCTTTCAGTATTGAAAGTTGTGGCAAAAACAGAGCTCCCTAACTAACACTGGCTGCTCCGGTGCAGCAGACCCAAAGGAGAAAAAGACTTTCCATCCCTACTACATGTCCCTGCTTATCTGAAACACTCCGACTTACTTATAGACAAACATATTTTTTTCATTGCATTTTCTAAAGTTCACATGGCTTTTTTTCTGTCACTCACAGTGATTACAGTCCAAAACTGAAATTCCATCTTCTGGGGATTAGCAAGGAGAAGGTTCATTATACAAACACACACACACATCTCAGTTTGAACACTGCATAGTACTGACATAGGGACAGCCCGATTTGGAAAAGGCTTTGGAAGAAAAACATGTAAAAAGGAAAAATGATGCTTAATTTACCCATTATGAGGTTGATCAGTGACTTGAGCACATTAAGACACAGGTATATTTGTCAGCTTGTGTAGCCTACAGAAATCATTTATCAAACTACCACACATTTGTCTTGCATAGATCATATATTCACAAAGCTTTTACTGCCTACACAACATTTGGAAAAATATCTAATGCACCAACTGAATCGCTCACTCTTCTCTTTTAAAACATATTCCATTTGAGAAGTGGGTCATCAAATTAGTCTTGTGTGGAACCTACCAGGGAGGTAGGTTGGCTGCCGAATTCCCCATGTCAGGAGATACGTTCTGCACCACGGAGGGACAGAACTAATAAATTCTCAGAGAAATTCTGAAATGAAATACCTTAATGAGAGTTTTAAATGCCACTAATTAAAAATCCTTATGTTAAATCACTATTTGAAATAATGTTTAATTAAATTGGAGAAACATAATTGTTTTGCCTCACCAGTCAATTTAATCAAGTTTTATTTCCATTGCAAATAGCACAACAGACATAAATAATTTTTTTGGGGGGGCAGTTAGTTGCTTTTTTTGAAGAAACAGATATAGCACAGGATAGACATGCCATAACTCGAGAGGAGCTGTTCCTGATTGTGCAGAGGATTCTGCACCCTCAAATCTATTATAAATTCTAAAATATAAAATCCAGGTTAATGCTGCCCCAGAATCTTAGGTCCTCAGTCCTTATTCATAACTCCTCACACACTCTGCTGAATGCACGTGTATCATGCAGTTGTCAATGCATGTATCATACCTTTTCTCTCCATTCCCTGGGCACGTGATATGGGATTGCTCCACATATACAGGGTGGAGGGCTCCCAGGAATGTCATATTCGCCCCCCAGAGCTATTAGACATCTGGAAATCCAACCGATTAAAGCTAAGATCTTCCTCTGGAAGATAGAACAACTGTTTTGAGTTTTTTGTTTTTTAAACAAAAGGTAGTGAAGACTGGTACATTGCTTAAATGAAAAAGAAATTATTATACATATATATGTACATATGTATGTATATATAACTTTACATATATATACATATATATATANGAATTATACATATATATGTACATATGCATGTACATATAACTTTACATATATATATGTATGAAATATATAGATATAGTTTTAAAACTATATAAAACAGTGGCAGGAGAACTTTCTTTTCCAAACTGCTCAGAGCTCAGTGCAGGAGTCACAGTGTGACAGATGGGTGCTGGAAGCCTGAAGGGATTTTTCCACTTTGGAAGGGGTTGCCTCCACTCTGGGCAGAAAGCACCACTTAGCAAGAGCCTGAGTGTAAAGAACGCGGGGAGCCCTACTGAAGCCAAGCACCCTCGCACCTCCGTGACGGCCAAACACAACCAGTTCACTCTGTACCTAGCAAAAAATCTGTCACCCCACAAACCATAAGACAGTACAAGATGTCTAGTTGGGAGTTCTTGACTTTTTTTTTTTTTTTTCAACTTTGATTTTTGCAGGTTGGCTTATCTCTGAAGAAAGTAGGTGGAAATTAAAGATGAAATATAAACCCATTTCAAAGTGCCATGGAAACTGAACGTAACTAAGAACAAAGCACTCACTCACACAAAGCAAAAAACTCCTTTTTTTTTTCTCTCTCCCTAAAATGTATGTTTTGGAAAGATGAAGAACACCAGTAGCCGAGTACAGACAGCCACGTAGGGAAACGCAGCAGTAACTTCAAGCAGAGGTAGCAGCACAGCCCAGGCCCAGCCCCACTCGCTCCAGCAGCCTCGGGACTCTCTTGCTTCCATCGCGCCCGCCCTTCCCCAGGGATTACACTGGTTTGTGGTTAGGCTTGCCCAGTTATCAGCAGGGCAAACAGAGCAAACAATAAACTGGACACATAATTCAGGAGACATTTTAAATTCAAAATGCAAGCAAGCATCCAAGATGCTACTGATGATCAAGCAATGAGTATGCTGTGCTAGTAACTAGTATTACATAGACACTACTAATTCTTTGGCAATACTTTCTCCCATCCCACATCAATTTGGCAGATCTCTATAAAATCAGAAACGCAGAATGAAGTACTTGAATAAAGATTTAAAAGGACATTTCAATGATGGCCAAACCAAACAGAGTAAGAGAGGTAATTGCCCACCTCACTGTCAGAACCTGGACTTGTATCATACCGTCAAGAGAACTTTCCTCCAATGAATTTGCTAAACCACAAGTCAGCCAAGAAGAAGACTTGCTACCAGGCTGGGCCAAGCCCAGAACACATCCTTGGCTTTTGTGGACGCTCGCTGGACCTGTTTATGAGGTTCACCTCTGTAAGTAGGCTTGGTCTTGGCTTGCTTACTGTAAAAACCAATCTGAAACTGTACCTCGTAAAACAGAACCTACCTTTTCCCAAGCATACTGGAATACCTGGCAGCAACTCAAGTTTTCACCAAGTTTGAATATACTTTTTAGAAGTAGCTTTTAATAAGTAACAGAAGATAAACTATATTTCATTTTGTCCTCATAGAGTCCTCAGGGTCCTATAGTCCAGATGCAACAGTCTTCAGAAGCAGCTCTCCTCTTTAAAGCTCAACTTTTTTGGCTTTTGGTGTGTGTGTGCATGTGAAATCTTTCCTGGGGTTGACTCTTCCCGAGACAACACTGCCACTCCCTTCATATCTCAGAGAATGAAATATGAATTGGCTTTAGCTTAATCCCTTAATCAATATATAATATTTCAAGTATAGCAGACAGACGTGCTTTGGAAATCGAGGTGTCAACGTGCAATATACTGGACACCTGAATTCAGGCAACACAAATTCTGATCTTTTACTGTCAAGAGTTCTTCAAAGAAATGCTTTATGCTTAGAGCTTTGTATCTTATAGGTTATGACTGCAAAACCAAATCTTCAGAGTAGCATCATGGACCCAGGCAGAATAAACTTTTTATGGAAATTCTTAGAATGTGAATGACATTCTCCAAAGACCTCTTTATTAAATAAGGTGAGCAAGGTATATGTATTAAATATAATTACAAGGTAATAAAAATTGGTTCTGCTGCAAAACTACATTAATCTGAACACTGCATAGGTCATAAAACTACTTTATAAGCACTAAAAAAAATCCCATGTTGTCTATTAAAAATTTATCTTCATCTCTATAAATCCATTTCTTCTACAGCATAAAGCATAATTGAAAGGAATAAACACAGAGGAGCTGAGTTAATAGTGCACAGTTATAGAACAAACTTTACTTTAAGGACTGTGAAAAGGAGGATAATGAAAATGTTTTAAACCATGCTGCACAATAGGAATTTACTCAAAAAGACACACTGGGAAATGTTGCAGGAGAAAGATAATATTTAATAAACCAATATTTAATCTTACAGGTGCTTTTTATAGATAGTTTGTATGGTTTTTGCACTGATTCCACAGTTAGGATAATAAGAGATAATGAGTTCAACTCTCACCTAACTTTTTTTGCTTAGGGAGTGGAGGAAAACTTTTCTTTTATTCTTTTTCTTTTTTTTTTCTTCCCCCCCCCCCTTTTTTTTTCCTCCCTCCCTGAAAACTCTTTACATTAAGGAAGTTTCTCCTCTAAATCTCAGCATTTTATGAAAAAGTTGTATATGAATCACTTCACAGTTGGCTAATGAGGATTATTTCATACCAAGCAGGAACTGAAACGCCGTCCAAGCAGAGCGAGAGCAGAAACTCCACTCAACTCAACATGCAGCAGTTGGGTCTGGGTAAAAAAATGCTATAGTGACAGGGGTTTAGGGGCTGAGAAGGTATTTACAGAGCTGAGGTGATCTGGGAAGCACGTTGTCTTGTTGTCTCGGATCATAATTATGTAAGAAAGATACTTTACAGAAGATACTGCTGCTAATTAGCGTATCTTTTTTAGTTTAAAGATAAAAAATGATTTCTAAAACCCAGAATTTGGCAATTTGTTTGCTGCATGGGAATAGAATACAAGTCATTGTATAGTTCTGTCTATAAAGGAAAACGTGAAAAACTTATACATTGTTGTAGAACAACACCCAAGCAACACAAGGTTCAGTATTTTTCTCCTTTGAGATGAAACTATATCCTAAAACGCAAACATGAATCATTTCAGCCCCACGTGCTGCGTGCGGTGCTGCCTGCTCCTTGGGCAGCACGTAGCTCTTCCAGCACCTGCCTGGCCAGTGCCACCTGCAAGACCTTGTAGAGCTGCTGAATGCCATGACCCCAGCTTCTTCCTAAGATGTGAATGACCATGAATCTCTCCTATGGGCCTTTTTAATTGCAATGTTTCTTCCCCCACTGATCTTTGAAGCTCAACTGACAGTAACAGAAATATCTTACTTTGTACAACCTAAAGGTCTCTGACAAGCCACACCAGTAAAAATATTTCACTAAAAATATTTCTGAAATCATTTGATTAAAAATATATTTAAAGAATATCCTGTTGTGGTGTGTAGATTAGAAGCTTTTGGGGATCTTATTGAAGGTAATGATCAGTTTCACCACTAGTGACCATGCAGT